>MJUU01008725.1:77873-94750 GCA_002080025.1 Modiolus philippinarum | reverse complement strand
CCCCCCCCCCCCCCCCCCTTCGAACACATCCGATTAAAGAAATTGATACAGAAGTTATTGTACTTAGTCTTTAACCAATTAAGTAGATGTGTGTCGTGCATATTATGTGTAATATATAAGCATGTAATGCCTGTGGGTCAGTCACTCAGTAAAACCTGTAATTCAAATAACAATTTGAAACTTTATTTTTGAGTGACTCTAATTTAAATACTTCGCATGTCTGCAATTTGTGAAACATTCAAGGGGAATTTCGTCATTTGAACAAATAATTCACTTGGATTATTCAAAAATAAAACTGAGAATGATTTATGTATTTTCTTAAAACCAAAAAACACTGTATTATATACATTTCTTGTTAAAACAATAGCATGTCGAATAGGTAACGGTAAAACACAAATTGCCCGGAATTTGTCGCATTCAAGAGCTTTGGCACAATTGTAATTCAGTGCCTATATTCAATGCGCCTTTCCTACCAGATGACCGGATAATACCAGCGAACAAGCTGAAATATTTCATATGACATACAGGACTTTCAAGTCAATTTTTTGTTACGAGAAGATCCTTTTAGTGAAAAAAATAAACCATTAAGCACTCGAGGGAAATGTATATGATGAAAAAATAACAGTATATTAAGCGTTGTTCAACTTGCTGAATCTTGGCATATATTCATAGGAATTTGGCCCATTTTCCCCTAAATATATATTCCGGGGAAGGGGTAATTTGGTATTTTTTCTGGTAGGGATGTGCCAAAATGATTTCAGAAACATAACCCGAATTTATATACTGGTGTACTTAAAACTGTATTTATATTTTACATGTCATATCAAAACATCAAAGAAAGAAGATAATAAGTGCACGAAATATTACACTTTCGAAGAAAATAACGCGCATGAATTATGTCTTTCTGAAATTATTGCTCATTTTTTACTCTTTTTTTCTATTTTTTGATAACCAAATTTATATACATTTTTTTTCTATGTGCCAATTGATATACAGATGCCTAAACTATTACATTTGGAGCTAAAAATTATTTCCGAATTTTTGACACATCCCCGTATACCAAAATAAATGAAGTTACCACCCCGGGATATTTACTCCCGATTAACTCCATATACCTTTATTTGTTCATTGTTAATGATGAGGAAAAGGTGAATTATTTTGCAATACTGATTTTTCGTTAAATAAATAATTAAAACATGCCATTTCGCAAATGTTACTAGTATGGTATACTGTAAGTGTATTAATTTTTATATATTTTTAAGGAGGTATGTCTAACCCTCAAAACTGGTATTTAGGAACTAATTTAATGCCTTTACATTGGTGTGGTACCTTCTTTATCTGGAAAAAAAACTTCGTGCAGAATTTAGGCAAAATTCGATTAAAACTAGCAAAATCGACTTCACCCCCCCCCCCCCTTTTATGCAACCACATTTGAACCCCCTGTTTCGAAGGCTGAATCCGCCTGTGCCTTCAACTACAAAGAGTCCATATCTCGAAAGTTCCGTATTGCAATATTTATATATCGTTTTAAAAAAGTGAGAATTTTCGTGAATCCCGATCTCCATCTGCTAGATTTATGAGATTCTGTGAAATAAGTGTTAAAAATACCCTCTAGAATATCTATGAAAAGTGTAAACACATCCTCAAAACCCACACAAAATGAAGTTATCTTTTATATTGTTGTTGACCATAGACAACTAACGTGTGATATTTTTTCAAGGCCTTGTAAAAAAATTACAAAAGAGCTACCTTTTCCGCATGTAATAATCCGTTATATTTAAATGTCACAAAGCAAGACTGACAGCACGCCAGCATTTAATATATTGATCTATTCTGTTATACATGAGTGAACATATTAAACGAACAGTTCGAGAAGACCGTAAAAGAAAACATCTAAACCACAACATATATATGTATTTATTTTCATTAAATGTCACTTCAAATTAAGCTCTTGTATTCTTATCATTGATATGTACTTATAAATCTTTTGTTGCCATGTGTCTTTTTTCGGTAAGATTGATATCGACTTAACATTGCCAGTGCCTAAGAAAGGCAAACTATAACAAAATTTCGGCATTAACACATTGACCTTTTTTTCTAAATATTGGAATTTCCCCGATTACTTTTAATTGCCTCTGGTGTAAAAAATATACGTTATATTCTTTGTTGGGATTGGCACATCTTTTATGTATTGTACATTGTATTTCAAAGAAATATGGTTATTGAGTCGTGAATTTTGTTCCTATGTTGGCCTTTTTCAAAATATGCTGAAATCTTGTTGAAATTCCTGTTAAGTGGTCCCTGCTACTTACACTTCCTACAAATAAGAAAATATACCACACTTATATGTTTTCTGACATATTAGCAGTCGATCCTGGCTGCCAATAGCTTTTGGGTCCATTTATAATATATGTACTTGGAAAGATTTGAAAAATAGCATGGGCTCCTCAGCATTCTGGGAGCCCAGAGCCCAGTGAGGGGAGCCCTGAGCACAGTGAGTGGAGCTCAGAGCTCTACGAGTGGAGCCCTGAACCCTGCCTTTTTTGTCAATATTTGTCTGCATATTTGGCACGAAATTAAATCAATTTCTAGAAAAGGGGGTTGCAACCCCTGAAAGACCTCCTTTCTTTATCCGTCAATACAAAGCAGCAAGACTCGTAAATTAGCTTCCAAAATTCTGTAATATTAGGGGCTTTACTCTAAGAAAACATACAGTGAATACACATTATATAACTTTCAATAAAAAGAGATGCGATTTCTAAAAAAAAAATGTTATACAATATAGATACGGGATGTTAGCTAAAGTCAATCTAAAATGTTTGAAACTGGATGGGAGTAAATAAACTTTTGTCGAATTCGACGTAATATGTTTTTTTTTGCAGAATTCACAATCAAAGCATAACTTCACTTTTATCGAAAACTTCCGCTATAAAGTAAGCCTGCAAGCAGTAGGATTATTAGATTGCAGTTTCATTCTAAAACACATTTTTAATTAACTCTCATTTTCTTTGAAATATACGAGTCAGACTAGGTATATATAATTAATGCAGATGTAATTTGTTCAGCCGGTAACCATTGTGATTAAACTGCAGTTCTGCTATTGAAGATGCAATTTATTGCACATTTTCGATAAAATGTGAAGTAAAGTTAAAATTGATATTGGAAGATTAGAAGACTGAATGTTACCAGGAAAGTGACAAAGCGTGGTGTTATATTATAACTGCATCCATTCTCACTGGTAATGTAACATACCAAGCTATTGTAAATGGTAAATACGTCCGGAAAGAAATAAGTGCGGGGGACAGATATTACTAGGAAACGTAAGTCCATGGACATATTTTCCTAGGAAAATCAATCGGGGTGGACAGATATTTCTAGGAAAATGTGTCCTCTGACAAATATACCCAGTAAAATAGATGTCCGGACATTCTTCCTAGGAGATTTATTCCATCTGGACAGATTTTCCTGGCGGACATATTTTACTGTTACACTATTACCGACTTTGAAATGTAACTCGGTCAATCATGTATAAACTTGTTAAGTGTGATTGTACTGGCACCTGTATAGTTTTAAAGGAGTAAACGATATGTGCTTATAAAATTATCTTCATATTTTTTAACATTTTTTTTTAATAAATTTATAAAAATCTATGATTTTTGACTTTATAATAATCACACAGGACACTTTTTAAAAAAAGTCTCTAAATATCAAAAGTTATAAAGTTGTTGACTACACAACACGAGTTTGTAAACACCAAAACACTTGCATAAATATGGTCATTTTTTTTGGTCTAATTAAGACACAAGTACCACACGTCTGTACGGGGTTACATTGTTAATTGGGGCAATCAACAATACGGGTGTGTGTCCAATTAACAACATTACTGATGATGTGACAAATCAAAGTCATCAAGGTCATAAAGTGACTTTTATATTGCATGGTCCCAAATCGAGTTACTTGATTTTTTTTTATTTTTTGCAGAAAAAAACTTTGAACATAGCACTAAATAAGAAAATCAAAGGATTGCTGACCAAAAGGACGCAAAGTTTTGTGAACTTATTTTGATTTTTTATGAATCAATCTAGACCAGCTTTATTTTATACAGTTTTCCGATACTTCACCCCCCCCCCCCACACACACACACATAAAAATAAAAATAAAATAAAATTTAAAAAAAGACGATGACTGTGTGATTTTTCAAACGTTTGATTTTTACAGCCAACCGGTCGAAGATTAGTATGGAGCTACTCTTGCACTACATGGCAATCTTGATAATAATATCCCCTTGTAGCCACCTACATGTTGAATACTAAGTCTTTGTCAAAAACTAAACTATATTGCTTTATATTTCCAACTTTAGGTTGGTAAGAAAATTTAAAAAAGAACGACATCCATATATATTTGAAATAAGACCACTGGCTAATGAAAACAAATGATAGTTTACTTCCGGTCATTGCAATCTTTGAAATTTGGTATTTTTCGAATCAATTTTGAAGTGAAAGAATCACGTCCTGAAGTGTTATATACCATATCTTCTCATAGATAATTTCCTTTACTTTCAAATTTGATTGGAACATTTTCAATAGGTTATTGCATTTTCAAAATATATATTATGCAATTTCCTACATCATCTAACACGAAATTTACTATATTTACAAAGAAATTAAAGTGACAGTTTTTTATATTTTACATAGCGAATTTTCAAATCAATTTTGAAGTAATCAAAACATTTTCCGAATCTAAAACAATTTATATCTTTAGAAAGATACGTTGATAAAGAACAATATTCAATTGGAACAATTTTAAAATCTAAGTAAAGAAAAAAGATATCCTATGTTCAAGTTTGAAAGACGCCTATTGTGGTTAAAGAGGTTGGGTAGTAGAGAGTCTAATCATAGAATCACAAACTTGAAAAATATCGAAATCCCAAGAAATAAACTAATTTCCCGAAAATGAAAATGACAACGCAGATCTCGGATCCCGTAAGGATTGATCTCGAAACCCCGCGGTGTCCCGTATAAACTGTCCCTTCATTCCTCAATTAATTGTTTTTAAAAATACCGAGATTGTAATAGATAACAAAATACCAAAGTTAACTGCAAATTTTATTTTTAAATATGACTGTTTCGACAATTTATATAAGAAAGATAACAGAAAACACCTACAATGGCCGTAAACCACAATCACATGCCACAATCCACCAGGGAACAAGTTCTTTCTCTTTAGTGCAGATCAAATCAGAATATTGGAAATTCATAAACATGCTGTATACATATACTGATGGTAAAAGGTTGTTCCGAACTCGGAATTCCGTAAAAAAACATGAAATTTTTAATTCTGAGTTCCAAAAAATGACACTGATTCACTAACCTCGAATTCGTGCTATATAAAATGGCCGATCCTGGCGTCACTAAGACCTCTTCCTCCTCAGTATTGCGCAAACTTGAAGAATATTTCGGTAATATAAAGTTTATTTTATCTTTGTTCTTGAATTATTTTAACATTTTTTTTCTACTAAAGTTAGTAAGAAATATGCGATTTTTTTTCTTGTTCTTAAATCGTTTCATGCAAAATAAGGGTAGTAGAATCGTACTTTTTTCAGTTTTGTGAGATCAAATTTAGAAACGTTGATTTTAGAGAGTTTGATATTTTATTTAAAGAACACCAATAACAAAAATTTGAGAGAATTGTGCGGAGCAAAGCATATACAACCTTCATACAAGGACGTATATTGAGATTATAAGTCCTGGCTTCATATAACAGTAAATTAAAAAGGAAGGAATATAAAGATATATTTGAAATTAAGATATAAAAGATAACAATGATTGAAATTTGATTATAAAGTTATAAATATTGCAGAAAAAAATGTAGAAAGAAAAATTTTAAATGTTGAGAATATCTGTCCATGTCTGTAATGATGCCCACAGTCAATGTCAGACAAGGTAAATGTTGAGAATATTTGTCCTTGACTGCAGCTGATGACAGTCTTTGACAGTGTAGGTAATAGTTTTAAATGTTTGTTAATGTCTGTATGTGATGTTGACAGTCACTGTCAGACAGATAAGAGTTTAAAGTGTTTGGCTTGACTATGAGTGATGGCCACAGATATTGACAGTCCAGGTATTTTTTTAAAAAGTCTGAGATCGTCTGTCAGTATCACCAGCAGTCCGACACAGTCATGAGCGGATATAGTAAAATTCTATCAACGCCTGTCAGTGCCAATTGAAGTCTCTAACAAACAACTACAGTAAATTTCACAGCCTTTTTCAGTTTTTGGCAGCCGCTGACAGTCAAAAATTGACTGTCACTGGTAAGGACAGTCATTTTTTTTTGGTTCCTAGTGAATTGTGTTAAATATGATTACGTGTGCGGTATGTCAACAGCAATATATTGGTGAAACAAAAAATTCACTAAATCTCCGTATTAATTTACACAATAATCACATAAAGAAAACAGAATTAACACATGCAATGGCTGTTCATTTCAACAACATAGGACATAGCTGGACAGACATGCGAGTTGTCGCCATTGAGCAAAATATATCTTGGAATTAGACATAGAGACAACCTAAAGAGCGTTTCTGGATGCAATAAATTAAATTCAGCTTAAATATTAAAACCTGACTTTTTGAGAAAATTGATACTTTTTGATATACAGTAAAACACAAACGTTTTTTTGTTCATCTCCCTTAGGGCATTCATCTGGAATTGCATTTGTGATTACCAGCGTCTAAAATGTAGCTGTCAATATTTTGTTTAGACTTTTTTTGTACAGAGTTTTTGTTTGATTTTATTTTTTTGATTTTTTGTGTTTTGAAAAAAATAGGGGCTGATATATTAACTGAATAATTTGTGTACTGTTCACTTTCGTCTATTGTTTGTTCATGTCCTCCTTACATAGTGTATATCATGTCGGATCCAGTATGTTGGGAATTTTGCTTCAACGTGAACAAAGTAAATCGCATAAAATAAAAGTTTAAATAACGGCTCTCCATCAAAACAAAATAAGAAAGTAAAAATACAATAAAACACAAGCTATTTACAAAGTCTAAATTACGAATGTTTATACAAAGTGTCGAGAGCTAAATGTTGGATGCTGTTGTTCACAGATGTAATATGAAAAGGGAATACGAATTCTGTCAGTATGCATACATCGCTTATTTTAACAATACTGTTACAATATTGTGTTTAACGCCCAGCGAGCAAACCTTCAGCCATGTCAGAACGAGAACAAATTAATCAGTACAAAAAAAAGAAAGAAAACATGGGTAGAGGCAGGAATTTTAGCAAAACTATATTTAAATATTTTATATTCAAACTGGATTTCAGCTTTTCTACCCATAACTTTTCTTTAGACAGCCTCTGTGTGTCTGTCCACGGTCGATTTTTGTCAATTGGTACTACTTGCAAATTTTTCCAGTCATGACCAGTCAAAGACCATCTGAGTTTTAGGATGTGATAGCATCGAGAACACCTTTCCACTGAGGATTTTGGCTATTACAATTCGAGTGACACGCAACACAACATTTGAATTTCACTGTTGCAAATAACTCCAAATTTCTATGATCTCGTAAAAGCAACTCGATTCTAAACTGTGCGCCACTTTTAGCTGACCTTTTCCTTTACTCGTACGAGGCCAAGTTTTTACAAGGGCTTATTAAAAAAAAACAAAAACATTTAGCCCAGTCCTTTAATTTCAGCTTCCGCTACATAGACGATGTGCTTTCTCTGAATAATCCAAAATTTAAGGATTATTTACATCAGATCTATCCAAATGAGCTTGAAATTAAAGAAACAACTGAAACACCTACTTCAGCTTCGTACCTAGATCTTTTATTGTATATTGACGAAGATGGACGTTTGAAATCTAAGCTATATGACAAGCGTGATAATTTTAATTTCCCCATTGTGAACTTTCCCTTTCTTAGCAGCAATATACCTACCTCTCCAGCCTATGGAGTGTACATTTCACAGTTGATTCGTTACTGTCGAGCTTGTAGTTTGTACAATGATTTTTGAACAGAGCAAAAACACTGTCCCAAAAGCTGCTTAGTCAGGGATTTGTTCAACCTTTGTTAATTTCATCCCTCAAGAAATTCTAAGGCCGTCACCATAGGATCATTGAAAGATATGACGTGTCAGTATCCCAAATGAAAATGGACATTTTCAGCTAGATTCACGTCTTCCCGGATTTGACTACCGACTTTGACATTTCCCAGATTGAATTGCTCACAGTGTGATGGGTGCTGTTAACAGAGCAGGACATGCTTACCCTTCCGGAGCACCTGGTGTCACACTCAGTTTTACTGGAGTTCACACTGTGAGTGCCTTTGTTCTGAATATTGTGGTTTCTGGTTCTGTGCTTTGTGTCTGTCTGGCGTCATTGTTTTTGTGTCTAACATCATTGTTTTCTGTGTTCTCGTTTTTGCCCTGTCTTTGGACTTCAATTTTTGTGAATTTCACCCCTTTGTTCCTTCGGTGTTCTACTGCCGTTGTTTTCTAAAGAATAAAAAATCATGTATAACATCTAAAACAGTGCCAACTTGGAAATTTTTTTTCTCTAATTTCTAGCAAATTAAACCAACGCCTGGCCGATGTGATACAAATATTTCTCCTTTCTAGAGAGAAAACAACTTGCGTGCAATTTTCCGCCAAATTTATTCGGAACATAATTCTCGGTGTTTAACATAATGTCATTAGAGAAACAATTTTTACAACTTAAACACGTTAATTATGTAATTTCGCCTCGTTTTCAAACATTTGCAAAATTCATTGAACTCGATGTGTGAAATTTCATAGTCAACTTAGTTCTCGTTGTAGAAACTCTACATATTCCCCAGGTTAAGCATGTAAATCTGCTTAAACAGGTAAAAATAAATTATAATAAATTAATTTTATTTTTAAGACCTGTATAAGGAGATTTGCATGCTTATCCTGGGGAATATATACGATTTCCAAGTTTGTCCTGATTTAAGACGTTATATATGAATTTTTTAAACGGCTAGTATTTTCTTCTTGGAGCTTATTCTGCCCCTAAGCTGAGTTTTGGAAATTATCGGCTGACAAAAAAAACGTCAACTCATTTTACCCTTCTTTTGGATGACACACGAAGATTTCTCAGTTTCTGTTTTCGTTTGTGTATTCTCACTAGTTTTTTAATTCATTTCATTTCATTTCATTTAGTTATCTTTTTATTTCGTGTATTGTAGCTGTCTCAAGTGCTTGTTTGGTCTTTGTTTTTAACTGTTACTGTTTTTTGCCTTGTTGTTGGACTTTGATTTTTGTAGTCATCGCTTCCCTTGTTCCTTCGGTATTCTAATGCCATGTTTTCATAGAGTAAAGTAAAATAGGATGTAATTTGGAACTTTGAAGTTTGCCTCCCGACAGCTCAAGCGAGATCCCAAAATTGCGGGACCCATTGGGTAGGAGCTGAAAATTTAATACCCAATCTGCAGTCTTGTACAACCTTCCGAGGGAGTATATTTCGGCAGTGGTTTTCCAGTCTTTAGATTCGAGTTGCACTGACGAGATGTAAATTCATCGAAATGAAGCCCTAAAACGTTTAAACTTGCTATGTGGTATGAACAAAGTTCATTGTTGAAGGCCTTATGGTGTCTTCAAAATGAAGAACAACAATAAATGCGTTGTTCTCTTGCTTGGTTTTACCATGTACTTGTGGAAATTTTGTCTCGTATGAATTTACTCAATATCTCTTCATAGATAATTGTACACATCCACGAAAAGACGTATACTAGAAAAGTTTTCTACAAGTTCTCTTGTGATGCGTATCATCCAGAACGAAAACTATTGGGAGTCTCTTCGACGAATATATTGAAGTTCCCCGTGTTTGCAGTTACTATCCAGACAGAGCTACATAAGATATAAGAGTGATCATGCAAACAGACAGGAGTCCTTCCAACAAAATTGAATGGACTAGTCACCATGTGGTTTTAGTTTTGGTTCTGTTCCTACGTGCCAAGCTATGCAAATTCAATAAGATTTGCATGGATTGAGCCACTAACGAAACGGTGGAATTTTGCATTTACCTGAGATCACATTTTCTAATATATAGGAGAATGACTAGATAAAGATTTAGATTACATCATCGATGTTGCGGAGAGTGAAAACACCATATGTACAATATGCAGCAAAACTAGAAGATACCTGAAAGAATGGTGGTAATAATAAAATTACAAAGGTTATGAGGCAAATAGAAAAAGCAGGTGCAAAACCACCGGAAAAAGTTGTCATCCACAATGTTCCTGACTTGGTACAGGAATTGGTTGGCAAAACCGGTTTTATGGGGCTTCCGACCTTTTTTTTCCTTTGCGTTAGTGTTCAGCAGAAATTAGTATTGAAAAGTTGTAGACATTAAAAGAGATATTCATCTCGGTATTTAAAAAAAGATGAATCTTGAAGCACAGGACTAAAACTCAAAACTATTTTTTCACGCGGAACTCATTTAAGTCTTGATTAATAAGGACTCACGGAGATAACTATGTCTAATGAGAAAGTCAATATACAATATATTTATGCTAGCTCTAGCTTTACGTAGAAACTGTGAACCGTACTCTCCGTAATCAGGAGAAGTTGGAATATTACTGTCCATGTTAGGTAAATTGATATATTTGAAATTTAAATCGTCTTTTTTGTCGTATATTTTAGTACTGAGATGACTAGTTTTTGTTAAATTCGAGATGAGGTAAAAAATAAGATGTAGATCTAAGGGTTTCTGTCATTTCCTTTATCTCCAGAAGGATATATTGATTAGATCCATTTATCAAACAATGCGTAAATAATAAAAACGCTTCGTCAATGGATCTATACATAACAAAATATCGAAGTTACTGCTAATTCATACAGCTAACATCTGCCAACTCAATCGCTACTCAAGGGCCTTTGGTCGATACAGTGATTACCTTGATATAGTTCGTTTGCTTACAAATAGGCTACTAAAGCAAGAGTATGTTACCCATAACTTGAAGTCATTACTACAGAAGTTTTATGGTCGACATCATGATCTTGTGAACCGCTATTGGATATTTTTCCCCAGATACCATTGATCTTTCATTTTCCAACTAAAGTTTGTTTTTCCTCTCTCGGATTTGACTTTCCAACCGGAGTTGACATGTTCAACACTGTGAGTGTCTTATAAGAAAAAGGAAATGCTTACTCTACCGGTGCACATGATCTCACCCATTGTTCTTTATTGGGTCCGTGTTGTTCATTTTTGTATATGTGTGTATCTCCATATTCTTTTCTGTGCATTGCTCATGTTATGCCTATGTTTCTTTGTTTTTCCGACGTTGTCATTGACCTTGGATTGTTCGTTTTACACTGACGGTTCGGTTCACACTTACTTTAGTTTCTGCATATGCGCATTTCGAGTTCTCATCAGTGCAGATCAAATCAAAACATTTGAATAGGCATAAACCGAGATATGTGTAAAAGCTGACAGATTACAAACACAAATAGAAAAGCCAAGATTCAGCTAAGGACAAAACTATACATTAGGGAGATAATCTTCAGTTTGAAACAAATTTTGTAAAATTAAGATATTGTAATTTTCAAAATAAAATTTCGGGTCAGAACCCAAGTACTGACTACTGGTTTGTTGAGTATCCTTGGGGACTAACAGTTCACCAGCAAAGGATTCGGTCCAGTGTTAATACAAAACAAAAGACCGAAATTTCCGCTAATTTTGTTTCTGCATATGCAAATTTCAAAAATATATGTTTCTTCAGTGTAGATCAAATCAAAACATTTGGAAAACATAAATCGAAATATATGGAAAAAGCTTATAGAGAGCAAATAACCAATAGGATCTTTATAGGAAAGCCTAAATTCAGCTAATTACAGAACATTGCAAGAGGGAGATATTCCTTATTTCTAATAGAAATTTTGTAAAATTAAGATACTGCAATTTCCAAGATAATATTGATTTTTTAGGCCAGCACTCAAGTAATGACTACCTGGTTGGCGAGTACCCTCGGGGACTTACGGTTCACAATGTATCTACAAGTGAGACTGAGTATTTTAAGAAATACGGTACGTAGGAATATAAAAAAAAAATCTTCGAGTCGAGGTGCACAAATTTCGCACCCATTGGAAGAACAAAATGCTGTTGATAAATAGCATCTCCGAATGTAACAAATAAATTGTTCATCCTTTCATCGGATTCAAATCCTGAAAGTAAGATATCAACGCCACGAAAATATTTATTTTTTTCGTTTAGCTGGTAAAAATCTGTGAAGAGAAGCAACAACTTCCTCTGTGTAACAACGACGCAGTAACAATCCTAACACATAACCAACTACCTAACCTCAGATTTCAGTCACAGTCATTTTTAAAAGCACACACGTGCAGAAAAGAAAGTGGTTATTACCCTATAAAATGGACGTCACTGGACAAATTAGAAGTTATATATCTTCCATCGCATGCAGACCTTTACAGCAATTTAAAATATCAAAATTTCCGCTGCAGAGTAACAACTGAGACAGAAGGAATGGAACGACAGCAACATGATTTCGATAAGAGACTTCCTAATATGATATGACAACAATGACGTTAAACTGATGTTGAAAGCCGTCAAGAAAATGTTTAAGTACTATAAAAAAGAGGATTCAACATCTATAAGGACGGAATCAGCATACCGAAACTCACTCTCAAGAGTCGCGTGACCATTTACTTGCATTATCTGGGTTCTTAGTGTTAGGTTAATTATGCCAGTTGTACGAATACTTGTTATAATTTGGCCATCCCAAAAGACAGCATAGGATTAAGAAAGGATGGGTTTCAATAAGGTCGTTTTCCGGCCCACCCGGAATTTGATATAATATGTTTCAATGTAACCTACAATATATGTAGTTAAAGATTTCAAGGTGACCTTTACGAAAAAAACGTTGAAATTAAATGTATATCGCACTTTTGCCAATCTACCTGGTTACCTAACGATAAAATCAATTCCAAGTCCACACTTTAATTTCCATGTTAATGTTTGGGATGTTCACTCACACCCAGGACCAACTGCAACAAAACGCATTCTTGAATTCCCGTCCAAAACATGCGGCAAAATGAATATGACAGGTCTCACATCAATTTAGCCTTGTCTCCTTTTCTGTATGTAGTGCTTGGTTATATTTGTAATCATAAGCGTGCTGTTGTCTTAACAGATGCATGTATTCATTATTTGGCATTTTGCACCAGAAAATTATACAAGGAAAAGATACAAATACAAAACATTTTGTCAGAAAAGGATCAAGCAAAATTAATACAAAGATGTTTTTATCAATGAACTTAAAATTTTGTACATCTTTCAGTTATATTTTTGAAGAAACGTGCAAAAGGCACGTCCAAAAGTAAGATCTCTGTTTCACTTCGAACTTGGAAAAGTTACACCATGCTGAGATATTAAATTAGGACAAGAAAATGAGCCATGGATATTTTTCAATTACATCAGCTATAGGGAAGAACTACTACAAATGCATAACACCACCCAAAATAAAGACCAATAAAACTTTTTTGGAAAGTAAGGAACGAAATCCCGAGAGACATTAAAAAAGCCAAAGAAAATTTTATATCTGGAAAGATCGAAGAGAATAGGGGTTCTACGAAAAAACTCTTGCGGCAACTGAAATTCATAGGATACAGTTCAAAGTTCACTGTTTTTACCAGTGACAGCCATTTTTGGCTGTCATCGACTGCCAAAATCTGAAAAACACTGTTAAATATACTGTAGTTTTTGTCACACTCTTCATTTGACACTCACTGTTGATGACGGAATTTTACTATGTCTGCCCTAACTAAGTGTGTTAGACTGCTGCTGATACTGGAAGACGATCTCAGACTTTCGGAAAATTAACCTGGACTGTCAATATCTGTCGACATCGCTCACAGTCATGGAGAAACACCTCAAACTCTCATCTGTCTGGAAATGACTGTCAACATCAGATACAGACATTGACAAACATTTTTAACTGTTACCTACAAAGACAATGACTGTCATTATCTGCTGCAGCTAGTAACAAACGCTCTCTGTCTTTATCTTGTCTGATATTGTCTGTGGACATCGTTCACACACTTGTACAGATATTCTAAAATTTCTGCTGGTTTGATAGTAAATCTCAATGACTGATCATGTTTGGTATACCATTAATATCTCAAGTGATATACGTACCGGACTTCCAGGTCAAATCTGTGCTACTGAGAAGATTCTTTTGGTACATAAATGAAGAATCATTCAGCTCACAGTGGAGAGGAGGGGGCGCATGCTAAAAGTTGAACTAACTGAATCTTGATACTAATTTAAGGGATTTTGGTCCTTTTCCCCATGCGTATTTACTCTATATCTCTTTATTTGGTTATTTGTTTATTATTTATGATGATCAAAAAGGTGAACAATCTTGTAGTGCTACTTGGATGATTGATATTTACCAAGAGAAATCACGTAAAAACTTGACATTTTGCAAAGATTACCAGTACATTGGTAAACTGTAAGGGTATTAATTGTATAGAATTTTGGTACAATTAAAAAAAAACGAGGAAAAATTGACTAGAGTCTCCTTTTTAATTGAATTCCATTTGAACCCCTTTCTTCAAAGACTGTTTCAGCCATTGCATTAGACTACATAGATCTCGAAAGTCCACTATTAGTAGGCCGTTTGAAAAGTGATTTGTTTCCATATTCGAATGCAACTATGCATCTGCTAAATTTACGATTTTCTTTAGAAACAATTACAAAAATACCCTCCAGAATATATACGAAAAACACAGCCTAAAACCCTTAAAGAATGAAGTTATCTATCATATTTCTGTTGACTATAGACAACTAAGTTGGGATATTTTATTTCCAAAGCCATGTAAAAAATTAGCAAAAGACCTACATGTGTCCGAATGCTAAAAATCCGTCATATAAAGAATGCCAAAAGCAAGAATGACAATACGACAGCATTTGATTTATTGATCTTTTCTATTATACTTAAGGAAAAAAATTAAGCAACACTTCGAAAAGACCGTTGAATTAAACATCTAACCCACATAACATATAAAAACACAATGAAGGGCATAACTACACCTTGTACTAGAACAACAAAGACATGTTCCTCAAAAAGAAACTTTCCAAAAATGTAATCTCCTTTTATTTTTTTTTTGTGAAATCAGAGTAAACTTGTTACTTAGTTAATGTATAAATTAATTATACCTTGTAATCGTTGCATCTTGAATTATACTCCGGTGACCGATTGAACTCATCTAAAGAAAGCCATTTCTTTAAAAGAAAAGGGAATATTACTTATATAATATATATGAAGGCATTGAACGTCCTACAAATTCAGAGCTCAGACAAGATGATATCTAGACCAGATACATCAGAGACATGGATGTATCTATTATATTTCCCTGTTTAGACTGATATCTAACCATAAGCTCACTGGTTTTAAGTTGTTTCAGACAATCAGTTCACACTGCTAGTGCTTTAGTTTTGTAGCGTTCTTGTTCATTTTTGTTTATTTGTTTTGACTTTGTCACACTGCCTCAATTTGTGTTGCTGTGAATTGCCGTGATTTTGGATTTATGATTTAAGAATTTCTCCTTTCCTCGTTCTTGCTTCGGTATTCGTTTGCCGATATATAAATATATGTCTTCAATTAACTGTATGGTCCCGTCCTGTAATTTGTCTGTCTGCAAACATAAAAATTATGTTAAATGATCGAAATGGTTGCAAATATTCACATTTCAAACAAAATGTTAAGGATATTTTCGGAAAATGTATATTTGAAAATTAGAAGAAATTTTACAAGGAACGTGACAAAGTGTAGTGTTATATCAGTATTCCATCCATTCTCACTGGTTACGTAAGAATGATATGTGTGACTGATACATGTTTACTACATGGGTGATGTAACAGAGGCTCACAGTTGGTTAATACAGTAAATTCATAAACAGTGGACAGAAACAATGCAGAAATGATTAGCGAAACATTTCAACTTCATGTCGTATTAACAACTAAGGGATATAGAGTAAATGCAAATGAGACATGTCTCTTCAAATATACATGGCAAATTTAAGCAATGGAACAACACTTTTATTGTTGTTCTTCATCTTGAAGTCACCTTGAGTCCCCAAACAGTGAGCTTCACTCATACCTCTTAGTAAGCTCAAGACAGCAACTAGTATAACCTTTTGAATTTTGATATCCTCAAAATACAATGCAATTTTTCGCGGTAAAATTGTATATATTGTTCTTGCCATAGCCTATCTTTATTTACTTATTTATTTATTTATTTATTTATGTATTCATCTTTGATAAAATCAGAGATATAAGAAACAATATACCAGAGTTTTCTGGAGAGTGTTTTTTTTTTTCCTCAAAATTGTACACAAGGAGAGACGACAGTACACAATGAACTGTACAGCTGTGATATTGACATTACATTTCTAGTTCCTAGCGATGGAATTTCCGTTTAAAACAAGTTTTACATATCTAAATAGTTTATCGATTGGGTTTCGAGTTCAAGTTTCATAAATGCCTATTGTGGTCAAAGAGTGTAGGTAGAAATCAGTCTGATCATGGAATCTCAAATTTGAAAAAAAAAATATTCAAAAAATAAATGCTCAATAAATAAATCCCACATCCCAAAAAAAAATGATAACGCGGATGGCGCAACCCGTTAAAGGTTTGATCCCGAATCCTGCTGAATAATATTATTAATTGCGGTGTCTCGTGAAAGGTCCCTTCATCCCTCATCCCTCAATAAATTGTTATGAAAACCGAAATTATAATAAAAAGCAAGATGCGTTTAACCGATGTTACTTGTCAATTTAGTTTTTTTCTTTTTTTGTTTGTTTGTTTGCGTGTTTGTGTGTGTTTTTTTTTTTTTT
>MJUU01008725.1:44412-77867 GCA_002080025.1 Modiolus philippinarum | reverse complement strand
TGGTAGAGATGTATGCTCTTTATTTTTCTTAGATATGGTGTACTTGTACATGAGATAATATCTCATGTGTACACTTTGTTCAATTACAATTATCTAAATTTATGTAAATTCTAAAACCGAAGGATTAACTCCCTCCATCGTAGTTTTGTCCTTTGCTATATTTGATATTACTGAATATTCGGATTTCGTTTGGTTTTATTCATTTGAAACATTTTTTAAATATGGATTTTCTTTGTCTGGGTTCTAGTGCTGCAGGTGAGGAATTGATTTCCGAAATGGCCATACGGCTCATTAAAATTAAAGCAGTTGGAGTTAACATATGTGTTATGGTCTCATGTTCATGTGCTCCATATCCTTTCATAAAATAAATACACATACTGAGGGTAGGTACAAGTAAGATAAGGGTTTGATATCGGAATCCCCAACTATTCAATACTGCGGTCCATTACTATATCACTCCTTCTGTCCCTCAATGTTCCTTGAATTATTTTAATTTTTTTTTTTTTTTTTTTTTTNTTTTTTTGCTACTTAAGAAAAATGTATTTTTTTTTCTTTTTTTTCTTTTTTTCTAAACAGCAAGAGATTAGATAAAATAACAGATAGAGAATATTTCATTTATAATTAATTAATAAAGAAAGACACGTGTTTCGAAGTAGAAATACTAAATATGAAAAAAAAAATTGTTTATTCTTTTAATGGAAAAGGAAAATTAGAGGTATGGATGTACTTGCATCACCTTTGGTGAATTATTTCTAAAATCGTTATTTAAGAGAGTTTAAAATTTTAGTTAAACATCATTAACAAAAACTATCTTATGAGATTTGTGCGGGGTAAAGAATCTACAACCTTCGAATATCTTGAAACCAAAGAGCAAAGAATATAAAAAATATGAGATAAAATACGAAAGAGAGTCATTGATTGAAATTTCAGTTAAAAGTAAATATTGCAGAAAACAAATTTAAAATATTAAGAATATATGTCAATGTCTGTTGATGATGCCCACAATCAATGTCTGGCACGGTAAATGTTGAGAACATTTGTCGATGACTGCACCTGACAATAACAGTCCTTGTCAGTCTAGGTAATAGTTTAAAATGTTTGTCAATATCTATATGTGATGGCGACAGTCATTGTCAGAAAGATGAGAGTTTAAAATGTTAGTAATGACTGACTGTGAACAATTCCGACAGACATTGACAGTCCAGGTAATTTTTCAGAAAGTCCTAGATGGTCTGTCAGTATGACTAGCAGTCCAACACAGTCACTGGCAGACATAGCAAAATTCTTTCAACTACTACCAGTGTCAATTGAAGTCTTGAGAAACGAGAACAGTGTATTTTACAGGCTTTTCAGTCTTTGGCAGTCGCTGACAGTCAAAAAATGACTGTCACTGGCAAGAAAAGTTTTTGTTTTTTTTTTGTATTATAGTGTATGTAAATATCAAATTTGAAAATGCTTACAATGAGAAGAACCTCTCACAGTCTTCAAAGCTTACTTTATAGATCATTTAAAGGATTATAGTTATTGTAATCGCAATAGATGATCAGTGGGATGCTGACTTAATAGACGTGACCAAGACTGCCAAATTCAACAATGGTTTCAACAATATATTGGTTGTGATCAACATCTTCTATAATGATATAATTCATTTGTATTCATTTTTTTGTTTGTATTCTAGTCATTATTTCCGTGTTTGTAGATACTGTGTTTGTAATCTTTAGTTTAGATTTTCTCTCTTTATTTGAAAAACTTATCTTGCCTCTCGTGGGCACCAAAATTGGAATAAAGAATTTACTTACTTACTTTTAACTTACTCTATAACTATAGTTTGCTTAAATCATTGAAGGATGAGAAAAGCACAATCGTTGGAAGAAGTTTGAAAGAAGTATCATCTGAAAAAAGATTGCCTTATAAAATATGAGCAAACAAGGGTCAGGAATTTAAGTCACGATCTCTTAATATATGTTTGCGTTCTTCTTATTCACCGCTGTAAATACAAGGGTAAGCAGGATACAAAGATATACGATAAAACATAATACATTGTACATTGTGTAAGCAATATCTGTCATAGAATAATCATATATAAATACTGAATATGAAAAAAAATGTCCATTCATTATCGCTTTTTCAAGTCGTAATTACTTATCATCGCATAACAGATATGAAAAAGAAAGGAAATGGGGTAAATGTCAAGGAGACAACATCCCATATCTAGGTTAAAACGACCCCAAAACAATCAATCTAGGGCTCACCGTACGGTCTTCAACACAGTGAACCCTAGATGATTTGTTTTGGTTCGTTTCAACCTGGATATGGGATGTTGTCTGCGTGACATTTACCCCATTTCCTTTCTTTTTCAAGCTTATCTGGATGATACCGTTTCAATGAAGTACATAAAACATGAAAACAACACACGCGGGTACTGTCCTACCACATGCTGAATACGCTAAGAAAGCCAAGAAAGGCCAAATTTTATATAAAGCTATAAATATATATAGTGTTAATATATTAATCTCTTTTGTAAACGTTAATCCCAACGTGCAATCCTTGAAAAGGCTTTCTGGACAAGGACTGTACAAGTAAATGTTTATATAGAGATTACTCCGTGTACTACCTTCACCCTTATTTCCCCAGTTTGGCTCGTTTAAAAATTGGATGCAGTTCAGAGATATAGACGCACTATTGTAACGAAGAAACATTTAACATTTATTTGCACAAAATACGAAAATCTAAGCCAACAAAATTACCGAACAGAATTGTCAAAGCCGAAGTCCAAGAGCCAAAAAGACAAATCAGGTGGAAACCACCTAAAAAATTGTCGATCTCATGATCCTCACTTGGTACAGTCATTTTAAAAGGGAAGGTTGGTTAAACCGTTTTGTTTTTGTTTTTTTTGTTTTTGTTTTTGTTTTTGTTTTTGTTTTTTTTTTTTTGGAGAGAGTGTGGCTAAAACAATTAAATGTTCAGCTAATAAACAATCTCACATATATGTGCAGACGCAACAATAATTGGTAAACAGTTATATTTTGTAGAGACGTTTTTTTCATGTGCATTTACTCCATATCCAATCATTGTTTATAATGAGGCATATTATAGGACGATAGGCATGGCTCCTGACAAGGTAAATAAAAGCAAAGAGACTAATATCAAGTGAAAGCTGTATTTGCCTAAAGATTATATATGCCAAGAAAATCTAAGAAAATTGGGAAACCGTCCTGCTTCATACTTTATGATGAAGTTAAAACTACCTTTTTCAGAAATAAATTCACTGCGGAATATGATGCAAAGTTGACTGCTGAGATATTTGTTATTTTCTAGCGAATTTTCCATGTCGGACGAACAGGTTATCAGCTTGAAGACTTCAACATTAAAAAAACAAAAAGGAACATCCTACCAACCAGAATAAAAAAGGTAGAAGTACTAAAAAAGTGGAAGCACTACTTGTGATAATTTGAGACGCCAACACCATTTGAAAAATTGTTGCATTCACCTAAAAAAAACAATCTTTGATACTCTCTCGCGATGCATTGATATATTTCATTTCTAGAGTTGATGAACTATATAAGTCAATTGTAAAGGCAACATTTGGTGGTTTTTCGACCTACGTCTGTCTAATTTTGATGGGGATAGTAAAATAATTAACATGTTAGTGTTTATTCAATAAACATTCTTCTTTCAATTATTGTAACTTCATATAGTTGAACTGCTACACCAATAAAACAAGACAGAGATAGGACAAGGTCCCAAACAGTAACCAAACTAAAGCTAGTGTCTTCTTACTGCTTTGGATCAGAAAAAAATATATATATTTTATTTTTTATTTCACACACTGAAACAAAGTGTTATTATTATTATTTTTTTTTTCATTTGTCTCGTTCTTATGGTCTAATTTTTTGCAAATAAAGATGACGATAAAGCTTCATCTCTGAAATAAATTGTTAAATGAATACCAAAGCACCAACCAAAAACTCAAAAACCAATAAATATACAATTTAAAGGAGAAAACAAACAAAGACATTATAGAAAAGCCACAAAAATAAATCACTATTAATGTGAGCCCCTAAATCGATCAGAAACGCTGATTTCTTGCTTAATATTTAAAAAAAAACATATTTTATGATGAAAAGAAATCAAATTTTACAAATAAGAAGAAAAATGATTTAGAATAACTCCTTTTTAGTGGAGAAAATAAATTATTTTCTTCAATGAAACTGACAGGTTATTATAATAATTATAATAATTATAATAATAATATTTAAACCGATTTTATTGAAATTTTAATATCCAAATTTTACAAAGTTTTGTCTGTACTGATGAGACATTAGTTGTCGAAATAGGCATAGGCATAACACTAACTTCGGCATTTTGTTATTTATTACCACTGGGCCGATGCCACTGCTGGTGGACTGGTAGTCTCCGAGGGTATTCACCAGCAAAATAGCCAGTACTTTGGTGCTGACCTGAAAACCGATTTAATTGAAATTTCAATATCAAAATTTTACAAAAATTTGTTTGAAACTAAGGAGTATCTCCCTCGTGCATAGCTTTGTTCTTAGCTGAATTTTGGCTTTTCTATTTAGATACGTTTGGTTAATTGTTCTCTATCATCTTTAACACGTTTTTCGGTTAAAGGACTTCCAAATATTTTGGTTTTATCTGCACTGGTGAGACATTAGTTGTCGAAATGCGCATATACAGAAAATAAATTAACAGTAACTTAAGTATTTTGTTATTTATGTCATAAAACCACACATGTTTAATGCAAATTTAATATCTTTTTCGCTAACTGATTTAGTTTTATCCTTTCCAAATACAACTATAATAATTGTTAAAAAAAATTACTCTTACCTTCCACATAAAACAATATGGACTGTTCCAAAGAAATGAGTCATTTCTTTTCATTTTTGTTACTCTTATATTTGACTATATGAGGATTCAAATCAAGTGGAACACTTTTTTGTGTGACATTTATAAAGAAGCATGTTTTTTTTTTCGTTGATTTCAAAACTTATCTCCTCATAGACGTAAATTATTACCAAAAAAAGAGAGAAAAAAACGTTAATTTTCATCACATTTTTTTATTTTTTTAATTATACTCAAACATTAACAATGTAAGACATACTATTGTAATTTCAGTAAAGTATTCTATGGACATTCATAGTTAAGGAACTGTCATCTCTATTGTTAACGATGCTAATGTTGGTAACACGTACCTTCTTCTTGTACTTCAGGAAAACAAAATGTGACATTGAAGACGATAGATTATGGTGAAACATGTAGACAAAATCAAGTGTCTGCAGTTTGCCAAAGTGTTGTTATTTACATGGTATTGCATTTGTTTATTTTGCTGTCTTACCTATATTGGGTACCAACATTATACAAAAATGCATATAAGGAGAAATACATCGGTGGACCTTCATCTTCCTCAACTACTGAATTGTCTGTTTAACTAGGATTTTGTCTGCAGTCAAAGCAAGGCACCATGCATACTGTGAAACGAAACTGTTCATGCCCGAACTGACATCAATCATATGTAGATACTTAAACATTCGAAGGATTTATTGGAAAACCTTAAATCATGTTCATTTTCACAAACACATTCTCTGAAAACATTTGATTTTTCCACACTGTATACCACGCTGCCGATTCAAAACAAAAAGTAAAAAAAAACATATGGTACCAGGTTATAAATCAACATTTTTTTTCAAGACAATTTAAAAGGAAAAGTGTGCTACGACAAAAAAAAAAGTTTTCTTGATTATCTAATTGATAATATATTTGTCACATTTGAATGTGCTAATTATCAACAAAAAGTTGGCGTACCAATGGGCACTAACTGTGCTCCGCTACTCGCAGACTTGTTTTTATACTTGTTTTTATACTCTTACGAGATTGAATTTCTTCAGGGACTCGTAGAAGATCATAACATAAAAGATGCTACATCCTTCAGTCTCACTTATAGATATATTGATGATTTACTTTCCATCAATCATGCATCTTTTGCAAAATGAATTTCATAAATACATCCACCTGGGACAAAGGAACTGACAGAGACCACAGGATTTGCATCTTTTTTTTTTTTTTTTGGACATGGTCATCTGAGTACTAACTTTTACGACAAAAGGGACGATTTTTATTTCAAAATTCCCAATTTCCCTAACATGGGCAGTAATATTCAAGCTTCTCATGCTTACGGAGTGTATCTTTCACAACTGATTCGCTACGCAGGACCCAGCACAAATTACACAGACTTTCTCATTAGACATAGTTATCTCCTTATTTATCAAGGCTTCAAAAAAATCCGTATATTACGATCATCAAAAAAGCTCGTTATTAGGTATCAGTCCCTTGTTGAAATGAAGTTTCGGTCCGAACACTGATTCAAGATTTTTTTTACTTAGTAATGGGATGATAAATTCATTCAACTACCGCAATTGAAAAGGAGGTTTGGCATGCCATAAAATTGGTTTAACCCAACATTTCTTTTAAAATGCGTAACCAAGACAGAACAATTGCTGTAGACAATTTTTCCGTTGGTTTCTACCTGATTTGTCTTTTTGTCTCATCGACTTTGGCTTTTAATAACTCTGTTCGTTAATTTTGTTATAACCCCCATTTTTTTTAGACAAATACATAAATCACTTAAATTTAAATTTTATAGAAGACTATGAGAGTAAGGTTTTAATTTAATGTAGGTCACTTCACGTGTTTATCTTAAATCAACAAAAAACAACCCGTGCTATTCGATTGGAGGATTTCTCGTAAATGCTCTCTAAAATAGTTTTGAGTTTGGGTTTTCTTCCGTAGTGAGACAGTGTTTTACCAGCAGACTAGATTCCTTGAGCTAGCCGGCAGTTTAGCGGCGAGCACTCTTTGACCCTTCTTTCAAAATTACGTTTTTTTTTTCTTATGCTTTTTCTGTTTCAAGATAGTGGTCATTGAGTTAGTTGTCTACCTGTATTGGGTTTTATTCGCATGTTTATGATACTATAGGGAAACGGGATAAAGAAAGGGTAAGGTTTGGGTACCCATAAACCGGTTTAATCCTACCACTGGCTTTTGCTAGTGTCGGTACCAAGTCCGGCTATCCCGAGTTCCTATCGTTATTTATGTTTGTCTCTTGTTTTGATTATTGTTTTCTGGTGCAGTTTGCTTGTCGATTGTGGCTTGTGATTGTAGTTCCTGGCCATTGTAGGTGTTTGCTGTTTTGCTGTTTTTGTATTTAAAGAAGAACGTAAACTTTATTTGCTATTAATAATTTTGCTAATAACAACAAAAATAAAATTAATCAGTTCCAAATGGGTGTCTCAACGGTTAACAAGCAGCACATCTTCAACTTAAATGAACATCTCTTTTTATCTGACTTTCATGTGTGTGTGACTGTTCTATATGAAACTGTAAGCCTCTTCAAAATTTCAGTCTCTGACTTCGATTTGCAACGGGGACATCTTGAATGCAAATATTTAAATTTTATAGTTTAATAAGTTTAAGTTGTATAAGGAGTATTGATGATAATATTCATATTATAATTTATTACCTATCTTGATAATCTTATGTTGAATGTTTCGAATACGGCTTTATTTTATAGTTTCAGTTAGCCCTTCTTTACGTAGCAACAATTCAATTGTGCACATAAATACCTTTTTTTTTTCAGATTGTATATCTCAATCATAGGCACATGGAAACCAAAACATTTGCATGTCAGGAGATCCAAAATTGGTTATACATTATTTTCTTACTGTCGTCTGTCAAAATAAATGCATATCAATAGCAATAGCATAGCTATAGCTATATCTCTGCCTTTTATGAATATCAGTAGAATTAGGGAATGGAAACTAAATAAGCACAATGAATCTTGGCTTTACAATAGCCCTTTCTTATGTTATTCTTTACTCAGTGTACGTCGAAATTTTGTTTTATCACAATTTAACAAAACATTGTAATTGAGGAGCTTCTACTTGTTTCTATAACATAATATATTACTTTTGAGCCAAACAAGTAAGTGATTTATATCGGCAAACAAATGCCGAAGCAAACATGATAAAAGGGAGAATTCCAAAATCAAAAACCCAAAAATCAAGGTAATTCATATCAAAAACAGCATGACAAAGACAAAAAAAAATAAGAAAAAGAGTGTCACAAAACCAAAGCACTAACAGTGTGAACCCCTACAAAAACTGAGGTATCATCAGGTGCTCCATCCTTTATTTATGACATTTATGATAAGCAATTTTACCGCCGTTCTCGTTACTCGTTTAAAGAA
This sequence comes from Modiolus philippinarum, assembly GCA_002080025.1. Classification (NCBI taxonomy): domain Eukaryota; kingdom Metazoa; phylum Mollusca; class Bivalvia; order Mytilida; family Modiolidae; genus Modiolus; species Modiolus philippinarum. Next base: position 69,604 of record MJUU01008725.1, on the reverse strand, counting down.
TTGTGTAGCAGCTCTTATTTAACATTTTTTAAACGGACTCATTCAACAGCTTTGTCCTTGAACATGGTTACTATATAAGACGCAAATAAAGTGCTAAATAGATCTTTATAAATTAGCACTTAACATTTTTTGTCTGTATGCATATTTCTAAAGAACCAGTGAGGTGCTTAGGATTGTAAAGAGTGAAAACCTACCATCAAAGTACAAACAATGTAGTATATATCACGCATAGGAACCGAAAGTGAAAGTTACTTATTTTCTCTGACAGATATCAGTATCGAAGGCCGACGCACACAGAGAACATTTTTTAGGACTGCGCTAATGGCCTTGTAAATGAATTGGTAAAAATGCGTTCGTTACTTAAGCTCTGTCGTAAAGAAAATTTAAACTTATTTTCCTTTTACATCTTTTGTTTAAGATTAAGTTAGTTTTATACTGTACGTTTGTTGTTTAATTATTTACGTTTGATTCTACCTTATTAACCATTGGTCAAATTTTAAAACACTACATGGGAACACAGAAATAAAGTTTCCTGCTTTCCACTCAAACGACAATTCAAAAACTTCAGTTTGTGATCAAATATTTTGTAAAACAAAGTCAAATTATCATTCACTTAGTCAAGTGGAGGGAGGATACATTTGAATTTGTACTGAATATTTGTCGGGTAAACACGGATTTTTCAAAATAATTTAAATCACAATAACAAAAGATACAGAAAAAATATACAAACAAAACCAAAAAAAAAAAAAAATAAATACATAAAAAAAATAAACAAGAAAAAAAAATAATAATAATAAACGTCCAACATTAGGTAAGGATTAAATCGGATATGGTCTCCAAACGTAAATTGGATCAAGTAAGGCCCAACTTACAGTTTTAATAAGAACATTGCGGTTTTGTATTTTATTTTCAATTTATTTATTACACTACAAGAAAAGGTCGTTTTATGAATTTTTGGGTATAGACCTAAAAACGTTGTAAATATGACCGGCCATATTTGCAATAAATCTTTACATATATCGTCTTGGTAATAAATATTGGTGCTATGCCTTTTAATGCAATACCATCGCAAATGTTTGTAAAAAATCGTTAAATATTTATTACCATTTAAGTACAGTGTAAATTATTGTAAAAAAGGGTAATAAGTTTGGCAATATTTGAAAGCATTTTAAATGTGCGTAAATACTGCAGATTTCCATAAATATATACTACAATTAACAAACATCATTGAGACCTAAATGCCCGACATATATATGAGGGTCCTAAATGAGAGGAAATGTTTGACAAGTATTTACAATTTTTACACACATTTTTAAATGCCTAACAAACCATGCTCGATTGTTTAATAATAAACAACCATGATTTCAAATGTTGTCAGATATTGTGTATTCGTTCCATTATTTCCAAGTCATTAACACACATCATTTAGACCGGAATGCCCGACATATTTATGAAGGTCCTAAATGACAGCAAATGTTGGACAAATATTTTAATGTTTGCACACCCTTTTAAATGCCTTGCAAACCATGCTCGATTGTTTAATAATATGCAACCATAATTCCAAATGTTGGTAAATATTGTGTATTTGTTTCATTTTTTCCAAGTCATTGACAAACATCATTGAAACCGCAATGGCCGACATATTTATGAGGGTCCTTAATGACAGCAAATGTTGGACAAATATTTACAATGTTTGCACACCCTTTTAAATGCATTGCAAACCCTGCTCGATTTTTTAATAATTTACAACCATAATTTCAAATGTTGGTAAATATTGTGTATTATTTCATTATTTCCAAGTCTTTACCAAACATCATTAAGACCGCAATGCCCGACATATTTATGACGGTCCTAAATGACAGCAAATGTTGGACAAGTATTTGCAATGTTTGCAAACCGTTTCAAATGTTCAACAAACCATGCTCAATTGTTTAATAATATACACCGATATTGTTAAATGGTGGTACATATTCTGTATTTCGTCCGTTATCAAAACTAAAGGCCACAATGCTCTACACGGCTTAGAGGTATCCCGCTGTAGTTTATTTACAGTTGCCGGAATATCTGTGATTATAGTATTACAAATTTTACAATGCCCAAAATAGGTAAGAAAATCTCCGTTTATTTTTGGAATATTTAACACATTTAAGTTATTATATTTGTTCCTTCCGAGGGATTTGTCGTTGTTTTATAGACATCCCTTAAATTGAAAACAAAAAATATAGTTTCAAATTGACATCACCATTGCAATATTCAGTACAATGTAGGTGTTTATGTATAACATAATTCACTGGTGTATAACATAATACACTGGTGTACAGGAAAAATATTGCTTTGTTTAGATATGCAATCTGTACACCATTTAATATCTAAAAAAAAGGTTCATGTCGTAACAGACAATCGTAGTGCTTCTAAAAATGTTACGAAGGGGTGTCTTTAACTGTTGAAGACATATTTAAAATAGCTTTAAATTTAACGTTTCGTTCTTTTGTCATTTGTGATATCTGACCACTATATCTGACTCGTATAATAATGAAGACATTTCATAGAATTATGGAGCAGATAAAAAAAAAAACAGACAATTGGGAAAAAAAACGGAAAAATGAACGATCAAACTAGCTATTTTAAAAGGCAGTCATTGGATTTTTCTCTCGTGGAACATAGATCATGTGTTTTGTTTAATCTTTAAAATGCAAATGACAATTTCGTCGTAGTTTAAAATAACTATCAGGGTTATTATATTAATTTAGAACGCACAAAAATATGTAAACATGTAATTGGTTGTTATCTTCCTTTTTTTCTTGACGTACATTTTCTTAGTGTCTACCAGAGATGACACAGAAGCCTCTATTGGTTTGTTTTTGGACATGGGGGAATTTTGTAGCTAAATGTACTATAGAATTATTAAATACGTGATCCACACTATTAAGAAACAAGACAGAATATTACGATTAGAATGAATCTATTAACCTATCGATGTCTGTTGTTAAAAAATAAATATTGTTTTATTATTATTAAGTATAGATATCATGTAACGAGTCTTTATCATCAAGTTCAAAAAAATAAAATGTAAATAAACTCCGCCCTTTGCATATAATTATCGGATGAACATTTTGAAACAGTTGTCGTCTCCCAAAATCAATTCATAAGTCACAGGTTGCCTTTGTTATCTTCTTCCGTTTTAGATGTCACAGAACTCCTGTGGTGACAACAAATTTGTAAAAACATGGCAAATCTGGATTTCAAATAACCATAATTCTCTATCTAATATCAAAATTTTAACTGAGATCGCCGCCGTTTTGAAACTACACTGATCTGAGTTAAAATAAAGAAATTGTAAAACAATCACAATCGACCGATGAGGATCATATAATGAAAACACAAAGAAAAAGATTAAATTATCACAAAACACCATTAGAACATTTATATTCTTCCGTTTATATATTGCTTGCATAAAATACTTTTGAAATGATTCTAGTTGTACAATAAATAAAATGATTGTTAATAAACTTGGTGCACGAACAATTTCTAAACCTAAGTTAAGATTTACGAATTATGGACAAATACTGTCAAAGTATGTTCTATATCATCACAGAGATTTTCTTTTCTCTGTCTTATGTTGAAGCTCAATATACATATCAAATATTAGCTATAATTTGTGAGATAGCTATTCGTTACTTGACGACCCTTTGACTGTGATTTTGTGTTAGGTTTATTCATGAATTTATACTGGGTCCTTTTTGGTTTTGGGATATAGATAAATTTTCGAATGAATACGAAAGCAACGACCAAAAACATAAATCCAGAATACATGGTAATATAAGGATCACATTAAGACAGAGAATATAAATGTCGAGGACGAAACTAATAGTTTAACACAACTATGACAAGCGGTCCATAATATTGCCAAAACGCCCCCGTATAACCCCCAAACTTCCCAAAGACAGCATGACATGTCGACCGGAGAAGGACATTTCCGAAAAAATGGTTGACGATTCCGAAAATATTTGTTTTCCCTTTTCCGAAAATATCAATAAAATTATCACATATACCTCTTCCATCAGCTAGGTTAAAAAAACTTGATGTCTGTAGTTTACCATGGGGTAGTGTAAGAAGGATTCTGAGCAAAATATGTGCCGTATATCATCACAAGAGACGTATGGTAACATCAGGAAAAACTACGTGCACTGCAAAGTATGCAAGATGACAACGTAATCTTTATGGATATGCTATTATATCTACGACAAAACTTGTCCAACACATATAGCAAGCAAAGGCTGACCTGGTCAGTTACTTGAATAGAAAAGGGAACAGGAAATATCTACTATATTTTATTAATGTAAAATTTCGCACAAGCCACAATTCACATTGAAACACATGAATGGATATGGAGTAAATGGACATGGGACAAAATCCATATAACTCCACAATAAAAACACAAATGAAAAACAAAGAAAAATAAACAAATTAAATAAAATAACACAGACGTAATCAACGATAGGAACTCGGGACAGTTAGACTTGGTACACACACTAGCAAAAGCCATTGGTATGGTTCAACCAGTTTAAGGGGACCCAAACTTTACTTTTCTTTATCCGCGTAATGAATATACCAATAAAACCCAAATAAAGGTAGATTTCTAACTACAAGATCACTAAATTGAACAAGAAGGGGATGAAACAAAGCATTATTTTGAAAGTTTACCTGTTAAATAAATGTTCGGAAAAGGGATGTCAAGTTTTTCGGAATCGTTCATTCAAGAATTTTATCATTTTATTTATTTTTGTTTTTTTTTTTAAAAGTCCTGCGCACATATCGACATCAAAGGCAGATTACACATGCTTTTCATTGTTAAAAAATCGAAGTAAAGTGTGTACTTTGGCTGGTAATATATTGCAACGAAACGCAAAAAAAAAAAAAAAAAAAAAAAAACTACGCAAAAAAACAAAATAAGTAGAACAAAAACAGAACAAATAAAAAACTGACAGCAAAAAGACGAAACAAACATGCAAAACGATAGGAACTCTTTACAGTCGGATTTGGCACCACAACATTATTGAAACAAGTGATAGTTTTAAACCGATGTATAGTTATCCCATTTGTCTATCCCGTATTTTACAACTCTCTGTGAAAATATTATCATTGAACATCTGGCATCTTAACAAGAAAGCCGAAATGTTAGTTTTTAATTCTCGACACAAATACACAACATAACAGAAAAAATTCACAGAGAAAGCATACAACGGAGGGTAAATTCTTGCATTGTAAAGCAGTCGTACATATTCTGAAAGACTATTACATGTAACATGTGTAACGGTACGTCTAAACACCGCTAAGAAGGTTCTTAATACATTAAGAACACACAGGTGCCACTAAAACACGACAAAGTGTAATTATAGTCATTAAAAAATGTACATGTGGAAGGTGATTCCTAAAACCAATAATTGTGTATTTTTGTGAAATTATCTTATGTAATAAAGCCTTGTTAGTAAATTTTGCCATTGCCTCATGTGTCAGGGTAATTATTTTAAATTACTAAAACAAATGAAGTAACATGGTGTTAAATACCTAGTCTCACCATGCTGTCTTTTGTTGACGGAAAAATACACGTACGTGTCAAGTATTCGGTCACAATCATTTTTATGCATTTCATTTAAAACTTTTTTTTTCAAAATTTGTTTTGTTATTTTTCTTTTTCGACTAAAATATTTTTTTTTTAACATCCAGTTAAGCGGGATTTTTTTTCTTTATCTATGATAATTAATCATGTTTCCTTTTATTTTCTTATTTGAGTTTATACAAAAGAAATGTGTATCTGATTACAACACTTTTTTTATATTAAACCAAACTTAGATTACAATTTCAAAAATATGCCTTTGATTAAAAAAATGTGCGATAGATCAGTAATATATTCTATGGTGCAAGTTAAACAAGTTTATAGCTAGTTATGGTAAGTTTACAAGAACTGGTTAACACTGTTCTGTTATAGCTTATTTCTTATGTCAATAAAAGCGGCATGACAACTTTTAATTTATATCTGCATAAGCCCTCTTGTCGAAGTCCTAGGTTTTACTGTGCTTTTGCAATGCAGAGTTTTCTTCACAAACAACAAACCGTAATATCGTTTACTTGTACAAATCCAAATATTTTGCATGTGAATTCCTTGGATACAGTATTTTAATTAAAATGTGGCCATCGTAGAGTTATTTAGAGCAAAGTTTACATGTATGACGCGCGTATAGAAAAGGCAATATATTTCAGTCTTTCTAAGGTGAAAAATATCCTATGCATTCATTGTGACCCCTAGAACAGTTTGACCGCAATGTGGTGCATATCAATAATTTTGGAAAAAGGGGTAGGGATGGGGCGTGAAGCCCAAAAATGATGTGAATCTGCGGAGCGGGGTGAGCTGTAATTTTTTTTTTTTTTTTTTGAATATTTATTTTATTAGAAATCCCATAATTATTCATTTCCATGTATAATTGGTAAAGACGTCAGTGTTAGAATTATGGGCATACGGGTAGTTAAATACAGAATTCCAACAAGTATTTTTTTTTTTGCCTTGAATGTTAAAAGGGAGACTTACGCTAGTATGCCCCGCATCCCTCGTTGAAAAAAGATGATATTTATTGGCGTGTGACTTCAGCCGTTGAAACAAAATATGTATTTATTTGCACTCATTTTCTATACGTTGTAAATATAAACATTACAAACGTTTTAACACCGTTAAAAATAGATTGTGCATGTTGAATTGCATTCACATTTGTAACATGTAGTAGATATACTCAAATCCGTTTCATTTGCGAAGCATTTATGTATGCTATTAAAATGTTACATGCACTTATATTTTATCACAGTTGCAAATAAACATAAAAATTAACTCTTTACTTTGTTCTAAATATTATTATTTAGATCATTGTAAATACAAATATTTGCTGACCTTCACAATTATTTTAATTTACTCACGTATGAAATTTTTGTGGCAAAAAGAAATTTACAACCCAGTCAAATATGATATATTACCCACAAATTTATAAAGGTCTATAAACTCATTACTTACCCATATTTGTGCATAATTTACACACCAACAATTATGCAAATGACATTGCTGTCTCAATGGTGTTTTTCCCCCTTGTAAAACATCGGTACATTTTTATATTTGTTGGTTGTAAATATTTAACAAATAATGGCGCATAAGCGTAAACAATAAGTAAATAACGGTCTTTATTGAAGCTTACTATATATATTTACTTGGGTAGGTAAATCGGACTTTTCATGTAGTGCTTATTGATGAAAACGGGTGGCTAAGAGACTAAGCCTGTATCGCTCACCTGACAAATTGCTTCTATACCATGGATGACCAAAAATAATGTTTTTTACCAATGGGTTCTAATGTTAAGCTATGTTCTTTATTGGCACCAGTGGTTTTTACTGATCCTTTCAAAATGAGTAATCTATGCAAAGGCTCTTCTATACATCATTCCAATACAGCATAGTTAAATTTGCTTCAAAAGCTTCAGAGAAGATGATTGAAAAGGATGATTGCTCATAGGCTCGAATTTTAAATTATGTCCGCGATGGCGACCATGTTTTTTGTCAAACGAAAGAAATAAGCAATTTTTGCAAAACACCATCCGTACATTATTCCTGTAAACTTTGGTTGAAATAGCTTCAGCAGTTTCAGAAGAGATGATGAAAATGTGATTTTCAACAAAGGGTCTAATGTTAACCCAAGTTTCACGTTGTCGGCCATGTTTTTTGTCTGATCTGAACAAAATGGGAAATTTGTGTAAAGAACCTTTAGCACATCATTTCTTTTAAGTTTGGTTGAATTTGCTTCAGCTGTTTCAGCGGAGAAGATGAAAATGGGATTTTTCCCTAAAGGTCCAATGTTTAACCTAAGTTCCGCCCTGGCCGCAATGTTTTTCATGCGACTGAATCAAAATGAGCAATCTTTGTCAAGGTTCTTTAGTACATCATTCCTCTAGAGTTTGTTTGAATTTGCTTCTGTGGTTTCAGAGGAGAAGATGAAAATTTGATTATACTGATAGGGTCCAATGTTAAACATAATTTCCGCGCTGGCGGCCACGTTTTTTATCGGATGAAAACAAAATGAGCAGCCTTTGTAAAAGACCTTCCATATATCATTCCTCAAAAGTTTGGTAAATTTGCTTCAGTGGTTTCAGAGGAAAAGATGAAAATGTGATTTTGTCCCTTAATGTTCAATGTTAAACTATGTTCTGTGCTGGCGGCCATGTTTTTATTGGATCTTAATGAAATGAGCAATCAGTGTCAATGACCTTTAGTAAATCATTCCTGTAAAGATTTGTTGAATTAGCTTCAGTTGTTTCAGAAGAGACGATGAAAATGTCATCTTCCTATACGGTCCAATGTTAAATTATGTTCTGTTCTTGCCGCCATGTCTTTTTTTATCGTATGGGAACAAAATGAGCAATCTTTGTTTAAGACATTTAGCACATACTTCGTGTAAAGTTTGGTTTAATTTGCATCAGTGGTTTCAGAGGTGAAGATGAAAATGTGAAAAGTTACGGACGGGCAGACGGACGACGGACTGACAACGGACGGCCAACGGGCGACGAACGGCCGACGGACGCCAAGTGATGGTAATAGCTCAAACTGACCATTTAAGTCAGGTGAGCTAATAAAGTGAGTAACTGTTTGTAATATCTTTTTGCAGTGGGTGATTTTATTACAAGTAAAAAAAAACTTTTAAACGATTTTTATTCAAACAATTATGGATTTGGAAGATCTGTGCGAACCTCTAAGGGCATGAGGTATCTGCATGCAGCAAACTGTAAGCAAGGAACCATGAATGCAAAAATTCTCAGATGTAAAGTTCCTTTTTTCATTTGGATCTTTGAGATAACCGCATACATCGTTTTTCAATAATCACCACAAAAATGTATAATATCAAATGAGAACAGATATATTTGGGTAGATCCAGAGTTTGTTACCGGACTGACTAACACCGACTGTGAGAAAACCCGACCTTTCATTGGCAGTGGGACGGATGCCACGCGTGGAGAACATCATGCTTACCCTTCCGGAGCACCTGATGATACCTCAGTTTTTATAGGGGTTCACACTGCTAATGCTTCTTGTTCATCTTTGTTTATTTGTTTTGCATTCGTCATACTGTCTCAATTCGTGTCTGCTGTGATTTTGGAGTTAGATTTTAGAAGTCCCTCTTTCTTCGTTCTTGCTTCAGTATTCGTTTGTGTATGTATGTGGTATGGAAATGCCCATACCACCTCTAAATGTTTTTACTGAATTCAGACAACTATTTTCTTAGCAAATAAAAACCACTGCTTCACTAAAAAAGATCTATAAATTCTAAAAAAGCATTTTGGTGCAGATAACCTATATTACCTCGTTTTATTTGTCTAATATCAGTTATTTTTCAGCTGTTCATCGTTTTTAAATGACGCCGTTTTTCATCGCGAAATTTGTCCCACAAATAGTTTAGCAAAAATAGTTAAACTTAGTCTTGTAAAGTTAAAAATCTTTTCGAAGCTGAATTTTGAATCTGCTGTAAAAATGTTTTTACATCTATTTGTTATGTTATTTCAGCCAAATTTGGGCCCTTGTGACATCATCATATAATATGTTTTTTTTTTACAATTTAGGATTAATCCTTTAAACTATTCAAAATACTAAGGTATGTATTAACAACAACGAAAAATGTCGTCAAAAACTGGTCTGAAAACCAAACGGAAAAAAAGAAACACCAAAAGAAAAACAAAAAAACCGAAGAAAAATATAAACAAAAAGAAAAACAAACAAACAAACAAACAAACAAAAACAACAACAAAAAATCAAGATAAATGTAAATTGCTTACCTTCATTTATGATGAATATTTATTACAAAATTTGTATTTAATGATGTTTATAATATTCTGTTATAGAAATACAGAAACTTTTTCATGCAATTGTTTCTTCCGCTCTAGTGTTTTTTTTTGTAGAGTCAAATTAACAGTGCCTGGAAACCTTAAATTTATGCATTTTGATTCCCTTATACTAGATGAGATCACTAATTTAAAAACATTTTCAAATGATATGTAAATATATGCAAAAAATGGAAATTTGCTTTTCATCTGCTAATCTTCACATACATTTATCTGAGCTTTCAATTTTCAATGTTTAAATTTGCTAGGCTTTACAGACTCCTGATCAGTTTTTAGCAAACGCGGTTTACCAACTAAATATGAAGGCCATATGCTGAAATATATGACTTCCTTTTTGTTTAATTCAACATATCAATTTCATTCACCTTTTAAGCTCATCTTTGAGTTTATGGTCTTCCAAATTTAAATTTTATCTGAACTGAAGAAACATAATTTGTATATATGTACATATACAGAAATTAAATTCACAGTAACTTCAGTATTTAATTATTATTTACATCCACTTTTCATAATGAAACATGTTACCATGAACATAGCCTGCACGCAATAGTGGTATACACTCTCATTTTGGACCAAACCTACGACATTTTAACATCATTGTTCTTTCTTTGAGTTGGATCAAAATTTAGACTGAGGTATTAAATGATAGCCTATTGTATTAGCTTTACGCAGACTCCGCATGTATAGACCGTAGCTAAAATCTAAAAAGTCAGCTAGAAATTGAGTTCGGCGTACCCATCGGTATATCAGTAGTGTTTCTGTATTTGTTGATTATTTAATATATTTACATTAATGAATCATTAAAAGTTTGTTAAATTTCTGGGGCAATAGATTATAAAACGTGACGAAAAAGGTTGACTACACTGAAAAAAATGACATTAACTGCCTTTTCTTAATCTAAAACCGGTCAACTAGCACAAGTTAACGTTTACACATATAAAAATGGATTGAAATGTTAGTATTTAGTTTTTTAGTGGCGTCACATTAATAAAAATAATATAATTGTCCAAATGTTGAATCATTCAAACTCTTCACTTTCATGACTTGAAGAACCTACCGATCGAAATGATAAACATTGTCAAATTTGACGAAGGTAAATAAAAAATAGAAATAATAGTAGCATAAATGCATATTTTATATTTGAAGATCCCCTTATAGTAAGAACTCTGTCCAACTTCCATGAAAATTACGTCATTGTCCCTGCAGACAAAGCTTCTAACAACATACTGTTTGTGTGTAAGAAACACTATCTCGACTGCCTTGTGAAGCAGATGGGCATCGACAGTTCATCTTGAAACCCTACCTATACGCCTACTACAATATCGAGGGATGAGATTGTAAAAAATCACACTTCAGTTTTAGCATCATTTGGCATTAAAGCCAATGATGAAAACAATCAACTCCCTTACAACTTCTGGGTACCTAAACTTCATAAAAATCCGTACAAGCAGAGATTCATTGCCGGGTCTTCCAGAAGCACCACTAAACCTCTTTCACAGCTACTGACTACTTTGTTGACCGCAGTCAGAGATGCCCTGAAAAATTACTGTAATAAATTAAATGAAAAAAGTATACCATTTGAATAAATAATATTGCATTGAAATGAAAAATATTAAATTTTTGAAACTAATACCATGCTATAAAAAATGCCGTCTTTTAGAATCTGTTGCATTTAACTTGTGCTTTTAAATTTTGGTTGACCTAAATAAATTCTTGCCTCATCCATCAATGACCTTACACTGATATTCATTGTAAAACACACATAATAAAAAAATAATGTTGGCATCAGACAGTGTAATTGAAGTCCAGTTCAATATTCATATGACAGGCTGTAATGTACTGCCCGAGACAAATCTACATACAAAACATCATTTACATATCATTGATAGTGATGTATTGAGATACAGACCTCATAGAAAAAACAAAATATGGGCAAAATATCATGTAATTTGGGTTTAATATCAACAACCTTAGACTGGCATGTACTACCCTAAACCAAAATCAATAACTTCCCATTTGTTGTTATTTGAGAATGGATCTAATCTGAACATTTCAACAGGTCCTCTCAACCATGAAAATGGGGTCTGCGAGGTCGCATATGCCTGACTGACATTTAGTGGCCAAAATTAATCAATAGACTATTGAAAATCAACATGTCATGCTTAGTTACCAAGATTTTAACCTTATAATAAACACTTAATATGTCCACTCATGTATGAGGTCAAGTTCATGCGCCATATGACACAGACTGTCATGTACTATCCTAGACAAGCCTAAATACCAAATGTTGATGACTTCCTTTTTGTACTTGTTAGAGAATTAACCTGATCCCAAAGCTTTAACATGCCCATTTAAGCATGAAAATAGGGTGGTATTTCAAGCCAAAAAGAACAAGGCTTTATAAAACGGTAAAATATGTTTTTAAGTTCAGGCTCATAACTGCATGAAAAAATCAGAGGACCAAAGCCAAACTAAAACTTGATGTGTAACTTATTTAGGTAGACTCACATACGAAATATAAGATCAATACCCGCAATTGTTCAGAAAACAAGTGCAGAAAACTGACATTTTACTAAAATTTTCTCAGTCCAAAGTCCATAACCTCCTCATAAATCAGTAGACCAGTACCAAACTTCCACTTGATCTGTAACTCACGAAAGTAGACCCACATAAAAATATAATACCTGCAAGGGTTTTGAAAATAAAAGTGGAAAAATAACAATTTACTCAAATCCTGTAAGTCAAAGGCCCATAACTCCGTCAAAAATCAGTGGACCGGATCAAACCCCAACTTGTTCCCCAACTCATTAAGGTAGACTCACATAAAATATCACATAAATACCTGCAATGGTTTAGAAAAAAGTGTAAAAAAAAATGATGCGGGACTGACGGACGGCAAGACAGACGGAGGACATATAATAATAATAATAATAATAATAATAATTTTCTTTATTTAAAGAGGGTAACCAAATTAGTTTACAGTAATCTAACTTCAGGCCTCATAAAACACAAAACAATAACATGATAATACAACAAAATAAATTCAATATATAAACAAATCATATCATAATATAATTTTCAAAAAGATGTTTAAAACATTTGCTTTTAAATATATTTATGTTCGTAACAGATTTAACGTTATTTTGCAATTTGTTCCATAGAGTTGGGCCACTATATGCAAAAGATCGTTTCATGCAGTTTGTTTTAGGTCGTACAATTGCTAAATTATTGCCTGATACAGATCATAAATATCTTGAGTAGGTGTTTGAATTTTGTTTGCAGTATTGTTTGAGGTAATCTGGCGTTTTATCGTTTAAAACATTGCATACAAGGACAAGTTTATGATAATTTATTCTCTCCTTAAAACAAAGCCAGTTTAGATTTTTAAAAAGCTCTTTAGATGAAGTAAGAAAAGGGACATCAAGTATCATTCGTGCAGATCTTTTTTGAAGTTTTGTTAGTCGGTCAATTCCTTCTTCATAACACATTTCCCCAAATTGTACAGCAGTAATCACATATCGGCAGAATATAAGCATTGAAAAATAAAATTCTACAATCATAATCCATGTTTTGTTTAATTTTTGGGATTAAAAACAATCTAGAATTTATGTTATGACATAAGTGATTAAAATAATATTTCCAGTCCAAGTTATGATCTATATATATCCCTAGCATTTTTTGAGTATTGACATTGGCAATTTAATGATTTTCAACAATTAGTTTCAAGTCATTACTGTTTAAATTGGCCCTTCTCTGAGCTGTTCCAATTAATATACATGTTGTTTTAATTGGATTTATTTTCATATTATTAATATTGCACCAATGAACTGATTATTTTCAAATCAGCATTTAATTGATTTTTTATTTCTAATTCAGATTTACTGTTGTGATGTAATGTAGTATCATCTTCATACATTTCAATTTCACATGAAATGTTTTCAAGTGACAAATTATTTACAAATAGTATAAAATAAGAAGGCCTAGTATGGAATCCTGTGGTACACCATTCATTACAGGTTCAGCATTTGACATATAGCTTTCAATACACGTCTTTTGTTTTCTTAGAGACAGATAAGATTCAAATCGTTTTTCGGAAAATGCCGAAATTTTGTAGCATCTGACCTTTTTAATAATAATATTGTGGTCAACCATGTCAAAGGCCTTTTTTAGATCTATAAACACTGTTTAAAATTACATTGCCATTATCCATAAATTTCAACCTTTTGTCAGTCAGATTTGACAGGAATGTTGACTTCTTAATTCTGATTGAGAATATAAGTAAAGATGATGTGCGACTTGTTTTTTTTTTTTTTTTTTTTTTTTTTTTTTTTTTTTTTTTTTTTTTTTTTTTGCATACATTTTTGAAATGCTTTCTAATGCACTTCTAATGGAGTGCAAACCTAAAGTTCTCTTCGGTCTTCGGCTATCGCTGGTAGTGGCCTAATAATGCTTTTTTTCCATGGTGTGAAAAAATATGAACAGCTCATCAGTTCCGCTCAATTATGTCATACAAATATGTCTTATTCTAATTAAGTATGTGATAAATACAGATTAATTAACAGACATTTTCATATTGATATAATCCGAAGACCCAATATTGGCACCGCACAACACCACAGGACAATATGGGGCGAGGGATGCTAACTGTCCATGTATTGAAAAATATGAACGGATATGGAGTGAATGTACATGTAACAATAACGCTTACGATACATATAAAACTCAAGTTTATCAAGGACAGGGCTTTTATTCCTGTCTGCATCTTGATGTCGAATGAGGGTCTTCAACAAGAGATGAACAATATTAACCTCCTCAAGCGAGATCAAGAAGGCCCCTAGCGTGCACTTAACCGATATTTTTGACACAAATATTGAGCAACATCGATCGCAGCTAAAATATGTCATTGAAGCAACACATGTCGGGGCAGTCAATGTGAAAAAGGTAAAACCGGGAAACGTCTGCTTACAGATATTTGTCATCTAGTTGATCAAGGAAAGACAAAAATAAGGACAAAAACAACATTGATAGACAACACGGGGCACATCGAAGTAGCTGTAGGAAAAACTTGCAGTGTAACTTAGGTAGAAAAGGCAAAAATAGTCGTGTGTACAGATTGTAACATTTTAGTTAAACAATAAAGATATTGAACAGTAAAATTGAAAAAATAAATAAATTAGTAAACGTATGAGAAATTCTCATAATTAGAGTGTTCATATATTCCATATGTTATATTACTTACAAACACCTAGGACGGAGGTTGTTAATTGTAAACCAGGAACATAAAAAGCCGGTTGTTTCCCTTGGGGTATGAAAATATGAACTCAGCCTGGTCATACAAATATGTGCATTAATATTTTTTTACTTTTTCATCAATTAATACAGGTCTGTCGAGTATTTACAATTTATTTGCACGAGTTTTGTCACAATGTTCATAGGCAACATGATTTTCCTTAAATCTTATTAGAATTTGCTGGAGTCTCAGACATCATTCGTAAGACTAGCTGTGAAACTATGAGACTTGACCATGTTGACAGTCGGTGGATAATGAATAGCCACCATTAAGTTTTTTTGCGATGTATTTCAAAGTTTTAGAAAAAAAATTGATTTCAGTTTGAAATAAAAATACTAACAAAAAGACACATGTTTTTAGTTTGAAATAAGAATATAAAAGAAAATCGACAGACACAAAGTTATCTTTTGTTTTTGTAGCTTTTCCCTTTTCTGATGTTTGTAATGTAAATTAAATTGATGCAAGAAAAGAAAACAAATAGGTAAAAACAGCCAAAACAGAGAGTTGACTAAAAAGACAGCAAAGGTTAAATTTACCGGGAAATAAGTAGATCAATCAGATTTTTTTTGATTATTTTTTATATTGAAAATTGAAGCGGCATCACAAGTTATTGTGTTCAAGAAAGGGAAGAGGGGTAAATATACAATTTATGTACAGTGTTGGAAATATATAAAATGTATTTGACAAGCTTAAAAACAGGTAGAAATGTGAGGTTTACATTTTCCATTTTTGAAAAATGTACAATATTGTTTTTATCCTGCAATTATTAAAACTATTTTTAAAGGTGTCATTTTCTTGATGAAGCAGGACAGAAGAAAAAAAAATCATTGGCAATTTTGGTTAAAACCGTATGTCAAAGAAAAATGCGCACTATGACGTCAAAGTATTGACGTTTTTAAACCAGTCATCTGGTTTATTTTACGTTGAAAATTGTAGGGTATCAGCCTACCCTACAAATACGGAAAAAATATCGTAGGTTACCCCGAGGGTATTCCGAGGGTATTACGAATACCCCGAGGGTATTCACCAGCCCAGTAGTCAGTACTTCGGTGCTGACCCGAAAACCGATTCTATTTGGAACCTTACAATATCTAAATTTTGTAAATTTTGTTGAGAACTAAGGAGTATCTCCCTAATGCAAAGCTCTGTCCTTAGCTGATTTTGGCTCCACATTTAGATCATATTGGTTATTTGTTCTCTATCAGTTTTTAAACATCTTAGAGTTTATAGTCTTCCAAACGTTTAGATTTTATCTGCACTGAAGAGACAGGAGTTGTCGAAATGCGCATATGCAGAATTTAAATTCACAGTAACTTCGGTATTTAGTTATTTGTTACCACTGGGTCGATGCCGCTGGTGGTGGACTGTTAGTCCCCGAGGGTATTAACCAGCCCAGTAGTCAGTACTTCGGTGCTGACCCGAAAACCGATTCTATTTGGAACCTTACAATATCTAAATTTTGTAAATTTTGTTGAAAACTAAGGAGTATCTCTCTCATGCAAAGCTCTGTCCTTAGCTGATTTTAGCTCCACACTTAGATTATATTGGTTATTTGTTCTCTATCAGTTTTTAAACATCTTAGAGTTTATGGTCTTCCAAACGTTTAGATTGTATCTGCACTGAAGAGACATAATTTATCGAAATGCGCATATGCAGAATTTAAATTCACTATTTAGTTATTTAGTATTTGTCTAGTAAATACGGCCATTACCGGGTAGATATTAGGGAATCAGGCTCGTCTGTCCTTGTTCAAACTTCAATTCAGAAAAAAAATATGTCACATGGCAAATAATTTTATTCATAAAATGTAACTTTTAGAAGCTGAGGAATTCAAATACTAGGAATTGAGGCTAGTCTTTTTGGCTATGTTCAATGCTTGGTTAGCCTCTACAAGTATTGAACAACTAACTTCTTATCATGACTAAATTATTTTTTATTCAAAATGCACATTTATGAAGCTAGGTCAGCACTTTAATTTGCACCTTTATAATTTTAATTGTATTTGACTATGTTTCAAAATGGCTCTGTCTTGGACAGATAAAGGAATACAAACATGCAGGAGTAATATGCTATATTGACCCTCTCCCCCACCGAATATTTTTTTCGTTCCTCAAAAAATATTCGGTAGTGGAGAGAGTCAATATAGCATATTACTATTGTGTTAAAAAAAAACAGCAAAAAGGAGAAAAAATTTATACAGGAAAAAGTAAGAAAAAAACCTAAATAGTACCCCAATAAAATGTGTTTATTCCTTATACTAAAAAAGCAATTAATTTACTTGGTTAACCAATATCGACTATTACTTAGCAACAATCTAACATAGTATTGATTACAACACTTTACTTTATTAAAAATTTAAATGACAAACCAAGCTTATTTGATTTCAGACTAATAAAATTTAATTGGAAAAATGTTCTTTCAACCGATACCAATGTGTAATTTCATTTCATTTAAACGTAAGCAAGATGGCTTCACTCAAGGAAATTTCACATTATCCAGACAACGCTATTTCATAAATATCAATGGACGAACGCAAAAGTTTTGAGGGGACTTTAAAGAAATTGAAAATGCTTTGTGTGAAAAACCCGAAAAAAGGAATGACAAAGATAGAAAATTGTTGTCATCGTCATAGTTGTTTCAAAAGAATATTATACCAACAATTATAGAAGGAGTAAGGGAGATTGAGGACTTTATTAGACGGACACAAGCATAAAAGGTATGTAAAGCAACCGTATAGTACTTATTGTATTAATGTAAACCAAATACACTTTACATGTTTATTTACCCGGTTGTTAATATATTTTTCCAATAAATATTGGAAAATCAATATGGTATGAGTTGTCTTCCCCCAACCTGGAATATAAATTTCACGCGTTCCAATTTCTACCTGTGTAGAAACTGGAATTTCAAGAATGTTGGCGGGAAATTTAAATTCTTTTACAACTCTAAAAAGTTTTTTTTTTTTGAAAAATTTTAAAAATGTAAATTATGAAAAAATTTTAAAAATACCCTTAAAAATGAAGCAACCAACAGCCCCAGATTTACCATCATATCCAGAATTACCTATAGAAGATGGACAAAATTATAGACTACAAAAATAACAGAAATAGAAAAAACGTTGATTAATGAAAGAGATAAACGTAAATCATTATACAGGAAATATAAGCGTGGAATAAATGCTACTGACGGTATGGATACAAGTCTTATTTGAGCCTCTGTTATTTTAGCAGGTGTAGGAATAGCTTTTCCTATGTTGTTACCAATGCAAATCGCAGCTGTTGTATGTGGCAGTTTGGGTGGTTTAGTTAAACTTGTTAGACGTAAACTTACAACAAATTCAAAGAAACATTACGAAATTAAAACCATGGCAGAATGTAAATTAAACAGTATAAAAAATTTAATTTCAAAATCTTTAACTGATGGACAGATAAATGAAAATGAATTTAAATTGATTTTAGATGAATTAGAAAAATATAATGAAATGAAAGAAAATATACGTACAAAACAAACACAAACAGTATTAAATGACAGTGAAAGAAAGAAATTGATTGAAGATACAGAAGTAAGAGTAAGAAATGAATTTAAAAAAAAAATGGAAAATTTCTAATTTTCTTTAACAAAATTACTATAGTAAATGATCCTCCACCAAAATATGAATAAAATTTTTTAATTAAAAAATGGCTGAAGGAGGAGAAATTGAAATGAAGGATTTTGGTAGACAGGATGAGTATGATGAGGATAATGAAGTAGAAACTTCTTTTAAAGATAATATGGAGTTTCACAATTATATAAATGAATATTTTGAACAATTAGAAAATTTATCACCAGAAGATCAAATAACTCACAAAAGAAAAATAATCAAACAAATGGTAAAAAGATTTGATAAAGTAAATGACGAATTAGATTTAAATAAAGAGAGTATAGATTTCTTTTTAGGGGAAGATGATAATGGAAGAATTAATTTATATGTAAGAAGTATAGATGGTAAGGAATTTCAATTATCATATTACGACAGATCAGGGGTATTAAAATTTTATGCATTTAGCACTCTTAAAAATTATTACGGTGTTGATTTCATTAGAATTGTTTTAGAAGTAGATGATTATAAATTTTCTGAAGGAATGAAAGAAAGTAGAGAAGATCTTAAAAGAAAGACCGCTAGGCCAAGCCTCTGGGGCGGAGCAAAACGTAAAGTCAATACCATAGAAAGTATTTGTTTCAAAAAATGTAACTTCCAAATAAGAAGCAGAAGAACTTTTAGAATCAACAAGTAATTCAGAAACATCTGTGAAAGAAGTAATTGATGATGAAACATTTAAGAGAGAAGCAGAAAGACGATTTAATTTGCCATGGAGAGAGATTGTTGTTTTACCAGAAAAATTTACTAATATGAAAGAAGCGCTTGCAAATAATATAGAAGAATTGGATAAAGTAAATAAAAAAATAGAAGAAAAAAGGAAAGAATTATGATTAGCTATACTAGAAAAAAATGAAGATCAAATAAATATTATACGTAATGAATTAACAGATTTGGAAATTGAAAGAAGTGCAAGACTTGAGGCAATTAATAATAATAGATATATGATACGTAACCAGTTAGATAGAATGAAACAAACAATGCGTAAAATATTAAACGAAGATACAACATTAAGGGAAAGAATTAAAACATTATTCAGAGAACAAGGAATAACAATAGCTAGTATTTTAACAGCTTTTGGGATGATTATAGGTGTTATTGTTGAGGCAATTATTCCTTCTGATAGTGGAAGTAGTCCTCCACCTCCGCCTCCTTCAGATAAAACAGATGTAAAAGATTGGATAAAAAAACAATTAAAAAATCTTGGAAAACTATTAGCTAAGCTTGCAGGAAAATTAGCAGCTGCATTACCAGGAATTATCGGTGCCATTGTGTCTTGGTTGTTAAACGCAACAAAAGACGTAGTAAATTGGTTTGCAAATAATTTATGGGCTTTACTTGTTTTAGTTGTTGCTTTATTATATGCTGCTGCTAGGGGATATTAAAAAAATAAAATTAATAAATCTTATAAATAATTAGTCCTGCAATACCTAATACAACACTTCCAAATAATATTGCTTGTTAATTTTCTTCATGTTCTATATTCGGTTTATCTTGAACAATTTTATTAGAGGGTTTTGGAATATCTTGAACAAGTTCTGGTAAAGATTTTTTTGTTTTTGTTCCATCTAATTTATCTAAAGAATGAGAAACGTGCTTATTATTTATATCGTCGGTAAAGCCTAGTTTTTGATCTTTTGTTGCGATTACAATTTTGTTGTTATAACCAACAATTGTTCCAATTTGTAATCTCATATCACTTGGAGACATGTATAACCCAATATCATAGACATAATTAACGTTGCTTCTTGCGTACTTTACTACTCGTTCATAATGAGATATCTGAGAGGGTAAATCTATGGGACTATTAATAGCATCTTGAACGTTTGCTAAGAATTGTTTTTGAGCATCAAATCCCGTACCTATTTTTAGTATATCTACACGTGTTTGAGATTGTGCTCCTAATAAAGCCCATACAAACGTTCTAATACGTTCATTAATACGTTCAATACCTACTTTTGTAAAACCTTCTGATTTATCTAAAATAAATGTTGTCCAAGCCGTATTTATATCTATTGTATGCTTAATAGAATCTTTTATATTTAATAATGGCCCATTCTGATAATGATTCATTCTATATTCAGCACTCGGTTTATAGTATTCAGTAAAACTTCCTAAACCATGACAAGATGTTTCTAATTTTTGTCTCCAATCTGTATGAGGTGAAATTTTAAATTCATTACATTTGATATGCAGCTTTGTCATAAGGATTTTTGTAAAAACAGAAAGAAGAATCAGTTTTTAAACATATTTGACATTATGGTCTTCCACATGTTTAGATTTTATCTGCACTGTGGAGACATAAGTTGTCGAAATGCGCATATGCAGAATCAAAATTCACAGTAACTTCGGTATTTAGTTATTTGTTACCACTGGGTCGATGCTACTGCTGGTGGACTGTAAGTCCCCGAGGGTATTCACCAGCCCAGTAGTCAATACTTCGGTGCTGACCCGAAAACCGATTCTATTTAAAACCTTACAATATCTAATTTTTGTAAATTTCGTTGAAACTAAGGAGTATCTCCCTCATGCAAAGCTCTGTCCTTAGCTGATTTTGGTTTCCTATTTAGATTATATTTGGTAATTTGTTCTCTATCAGTTTTTAAACATCTTTGACATTATGGTCTTCCACATGTTTAGATTTTATCTGCACTGAAGAGACATAAGTTGTCGAAATGCGCATATGCAGAATCAAAATTCACAGTAACTTCGGTATTTAGTTATTTGTTACCACTGGGTCGATGCCACTGCTGGTGGACTGTAAGTCCCCGAGGGTATTCACCAGCCCAGTAGTCAGTACTTCGGTGCTGACCCGAAAGCCGATTCTATTTAAAACGTTACAATATCTAATTTTTGTAAATTTCGTTGAAACTAAGGAGTATCTCCCTCATGCAAAGCTCCGTCCTTAGCTGATTTTGGTTTGCTATTTAGATTATATTTGGTAATTTGTTCTCTATCAGTTTTTAAACATCTTTGACATTATGGTCTTCAACATGTTTAGATTTTATCTGCACTGAAGAGACATAAGTTGTCGAAATGCGCATATGCAGAATCAAAATTCACAGTAACTTCGGTATTTAGTTATTTGGTAAAGGTGATTTAAGTTCTTTTAAGATTTTGGCAATACAATAATATAAATGAAACATATACATTGAATGGGTTAGATTTGAAGTGTTTTTATATGGTCATGATAAGAAACACCACAACCCGTACTTGCACACCAGACTGCAAAGTTAATTGACATTGCCACCAATCAAACGAAGAATGCATCCATGTATTCCAAGGTTCGTTGGTGTGTAATGGTGGGTTTTGATATTTTTGAAATAAATCGGGGAAAGTTGTTTTAAAATTTTCTTTTTGATTTACAAATATTGTTTGTTTGACAAGGGTTATATTTTTTTTTTCAAAATATTTGGTGTGAGGATTATATGATGCGTTAGGATTATATTTAAATTCTTTCTTCATTTTTTACCCTAAAAAATGTACCATACTATTTCAAATATTGATAAAACAATAAACTTACTTACTTACATTGATAACAGAAACGAAAATAAACGTATAGGTTTAAAATCTATAACATATTGTGTAGGTTGGTATAATATTTTAAATGAACATATAAAAAAAAACTGGAGAAAAACGCATAGATATGATAGATGGTTTTTATAGTTTTAAACAAATAGCGGATGAATTTATAAAAGAAAATATTAAATTGTCCGTAAATGAAACAAATGGCATTGCTTTATTAACCACTCCTGTTTAATTAAAGATAAGTAAAAATTTAAGATATATGTTAGGATTTAATAAAACAAAAATATTCACACCTAATGAAAAACATTATGGAAACAGACCCATAGATTTTGCTATCTATAAATCATTGAATGTACATTTAGAACAAGTAAGCACTTCTAATAATTATCTTGATGGTATGCCGAGTACATTATTGTCTGTTATTCCAGTTAAGAATAAAGAGTTTGGAGATGTTATAACGGTAAATTTAGAACATCCTGGATATAAGCGTTTAGTAAATGGTGATATAACAGAATTTAAATTAGAAATAAGAGACGATGATAATAAAAAAATTAGTAATAGTTTACCAATTAAATGTGTTTTAGAAATTATCTAAGGGTACCAATTCGCTAATAATTTACCTTTTAAAAATGAGTATATTTGGTGTTAGAAAAAAAACACGTAGATGCATCGGAAATATTAAAAATGAGGAACGAGCTTCAAGTAATGGAAATTAATAATAATTTATTATTTAACAAAATTATAAATATACCAGACAGAAACACAATATGTATATTTGCTGGAATTAATGGCCCATTGAAATTTAATCAAATGTTTAATTTTGGTACCGGCGGAGGCGAATATGCTATGAATTATCCAGGTCAAATATTAGGTCTTAGTTTAATAAGTCTAAAAACAGGTAAAGATAGTTTAACTGTCATTGTGAGTGTTAATGATAGAATAACTTGGCATGGAATAGAATTGGATGATTCTGTTTATGAATATCATAATTATAAAAACTTTGATAACCCTTTACAGGTTAAGGCTGGAGATAGAATAGGTTTTATGAGTAAGAGTGATAGTCCTTTATGTATCAATACTCTAGTATCAGCGGTAATTGAATTATCCATTTTTAATCCTTAAAAAATGGAGGCTTACGGAGAAAAATTAAATCCTTACAGAAAATTAAGAGAAAAATTTGGTGTAAAAGGTATTCGTCAAAGTATTGTAATAACTAATAATCCTTCAACTATTAATCAAAATCAACAGTTATTAGTGAGATTTCCTAATCTAAGTAGTAATGATGTTATTGTGCCCGGAACAACCAGGGTAGCTTTCGAAATAGAACTCAAATCTACAGACGATAATGCAACTATTTATCAAAACATTGGAAGAGCAATAGTTAAAAAAAACAACAATTCGTATAAGTGGTAATGAAATTATGTCTATTGAAGACAGTGATATTTATCATTGTTATGTAGATTTGTGGAAAACTACGTCTGAACGTGTAAATATGGCATATCAAGGTATTGGTACTGAAAACATGTTAAAACATAGAGTTGGATCAGATGATGCAACAACAAATGCAGGAGATCAAGCAATTGCAACAGCCTATGGTTCAAGATTTTGTATACCACTTGACTTTGATCTATTAGAATCACATATGCCTTTTTATCAATCAGGTCTTGGTGATAGACTTGAATATGAACTTACATTTAATAATTATAGTAATGTTATCAAATCAACAGATACATCTGCAAGTTATATAATCAAAAACATTTGTTTAGAATTTGATATGGTTTCTAACACTGCATTAGCAAGAGATATAAGAGATCAAGTTGATGGTAAAATGGTTATTTTATATGACAGGATATTAAGACAGAGAAAAATAACCAAAAACAAAAAAGATACATTGTGGAATATTAATATAAATTCCTCAGCGAGAAGTATAAAAGGTGTTCTAATGTTGTTTGAAGATCCCGAAAGAACAAGTACAGAGACTTATTATAACCCCAATAAAACAAAAGTAGAAATGACAATAGAAGGTGTTCCAAATCAATTATACAGTCAAGGGATGAAATAAGTAGATTCTTTGCTCTGACTTCAAAAAGAAATAAAATAACAGACACAGTTTTTAAAGATGGATGTTGTTCTGATACAACATTAGAAAAATATTTAACAACTAATTATGCTTTATGGTTAGATTTACGTTCAACGGATGATAACACATTACATGGTTCAGGAAGGAAAATTGAAAATCCTTCTGATGGTATTACCATTCAAATAACAAAAAAAGAAGGAGTTGATAAACCGATAAATGTTTATATTTATGTTATACAAGATGCACAAATTAATTTTGAAGATGGAAGATTTAAAGAAGTAAAATTTTAAGTACTACCCTTTAATTTTTTTATTTTATTTTATTTATAAAGTAAACAACTTCAGTTTCTTTAAAAATGGAGTTACCATAATATCCTCATTGCGCCATTATTTGTGGTCAGACAGGCTGTGGAAAAACAGAATTTGTTCTTGATTTATTAGAAACAGAATATCGTCAAGTGTTTACATATATTGTTATACTTTGTCCAACTATTCAATGGAATAAAGCATATAAAAATTGTGAGTGGATCGGTGATGTTAAAAAACCAAAAGCAAAAAATTTGATAATTCTTAATCCTATTCTTAATAACGGAGAAGAAAAACTACAAGAACTACAAAGAATATGTTTTAAAAAATATGCTGGTCACCCAACATTATATATTATAGATGATTGTAGCGCAACAAAAGAATTAACAAAAAAAGGGATATGCTTTCTGAACTTGCATTTTCAGG
>MJUU01008725.1:24091-42997 GCA_002080025.1 Modiolus philippinarum | reverse complement strand
AGTCTGACTTGTCTGATATGAAAAATTTACCTCCCGTTTTATAGAAATTTGCAGTTTTTATAAAATTCAAAACTCTTGAAAATACTGAAGCTTCATTCCGTGTTTGGCACTCGATGGATGTCCTTGATAGTAGATCTGGCCTCCTGTTTCGATAGTTTTTACTACTTTGGATTATATAATTCTTTTTTGCTCTCTTTTGGATTATATGATTCTAAAGCTGCTGATGAGAGGTTACTCCTTGAAACACGTGTACAGCATAACAAAATTTAATGTTTTTTGAGCAACTTGGATATGTATTTTTTAACGATCGTGTCGAAATGACTAGAAAAGAAGACTTGCTTAAATTTGAACTCCTAAAGAATCCATATATTACAGTGAGGCTAACTAGTCAGTGAATTTTCAAACGCGATATCGAGATACTCTGTTTTCTTGTGTTGATGCAGTTCTGGCTTATTGCAACAATACAACATCTGCCACAGGATTTATGATGCCTTTGTCACTAAGCCAATAATGCTCTTTGATCGGGATGGAGATATAAGACTCAAAATATCGAATAATAGTACAGTGAATGCAAATATCTACTGGTGTGCATGCTTGATGGTCTAGCTCTAGATTCTTGTACAACACTGAGTTCAGCTAAAGTAGAATAATCAATAAAATTAAATGTATATTTACTTTATGTTCATCTGTGGTCTTCTTTAGCTTTTATATGAATTACTCTCTACTCGTTACCTACAATTAAAATAATATTTTCATGTCAAGTTTACTCACCAAAGATTATGAACACAACTTAATGGTAGAAACAGGATCCTAGAGGGTACCACCTGACACCAGCTAATATCTTAACTTGTATTTATACTAGAAAAAGGTGATCTGCTGATCACAAAAGATACCCCCGCCCACAGGCAATTCTAGTAGTTGCAGCAACCTGGATAACTATTTTGCTTGATCACTTGACCTGTATTTCATAATAAGAAACATTGCCCTAAAATATTAAAACTTTCTTTACCATAAAACTTACAGATTTTGCCTCATTCAGGGGCAATAACTCCGGAATGCAAAATCTGATTTTGATCAAAATTGAATTTGACCTGTATTTTATAAATACAACCATTGTACCAAAATTATTAAATCTTTCCTTCAAAGCAAACTGAATTTACCATCTGGAAACAATAAAATTTACAGATTTTGCCTAATTCAGGGGCAATAACTCTGGAACACAAATCCGATCACAGTCATAATTGAACTTGACCTGTATTTTATGAATGTAAACATTTTCCCAAAATATTGAAACTTTCCTTCAAAGAAAACTCAAGTTATCATCCGGAAACCATAATACTTACAAATTTTGCCTAAATCAGGAGCAATAACTCTGGAATGCAAAATTAGATCACGGTCAAAATCAAACTTGACTTGTATTTTATAAATACAAACATTGTCCCAAAATATTAAATCTTTCCTTCTAAGCAAACTGAAGTTATTATCTGGAAACCATAAAATTTACATTTTTTGCCTAATTCAGGGGCAATAACTCTGGAACATGAAATCTGATCACAGTCAAAATCAAACATGACCTTAATTTAATGAATATAAACATTGTCCCATAATATTAAATTTTCCTTCAAAGCAAACTCAAGTTATCATCCGGAAACCATAATATTTACAGATTTCGCGTAATTCAGGGGCAATAACTCTGGAACGCAAAATCTGATCACGGTCAAAATCGATCTTGACCTGTATTTTATGAATACAAATATTGTCCCAAAATATTAAATCTTTTGTTCAGAGCAAACTCAAGTTATCATCCGGAAACCATAAAATTTACAGATTTTGCCTAATTCAGGGGCAATAACTCTGGAACACAAAATCCGATCACGGTCGTAATCGAACTTGAACTGTATTTTATGAATATTAACAATGTCTCTAAATTTTAAAACTTTCCTTCAAAGCGAACTCAAGTTATCATCCGGAAACCATAAAATTTACAAATTTTGCCTAATTCAGGGGCAATAACTCTGGAACGCAAAATCCGATAACGGTCAAAATCGAACTTGACCTGTATTTAATGAATATAAACATTGTCCCAAAATATTAAAACTTTCCTTCAATGCAAACTAAAGTTATCATCCGGAAACCAAAGTGTGACGGACGGACGGACGGAAAGACGGACGGACGGACGGACAGACGGACGGACGGACAAGAGGAATCCTATATACCCCCGACCTTTTAAGCGGGGTATAAAAATGATTATAAAGTTTGACAGAAGTCATACAAATTTTACAACAAAATACTATGCTGTCTCCAGAATTCACATTCAATGGTTTAGATCGAGCCGAAAGTAATCAAAATTTATATATAAAGCATACGGTCAACAGGTGTCACGATCGTAGCTTATTACAAAATATAACAAAACAAGTAAAATAGGAGAAGTAGGAAGACTGGTTCAGGAGCAAGACATCACTAACAGTAATTGAGATCAAAGTAACGTTTACCAATCAACTGTATCGCAACTCAACCAGCAATATTTTACTCATAACTACCTAGCGAAATATCATGCCATCATAATACCACATCTTTGCAAGGAATTAAGCATTAAGTTTCTTGGCATCACCATCAGTCAGAACCTGATATGGAATAACAATAATAACAATGTATGCAGGAAGGCTAACAACACCAACACTGCTACGTCAAAACGTATCTAGACTGTCCAACTTACATCAGGGCATTATTGATCAACTAGAATACGCCAGTTTGGGTACCTTAAACACATAGCAAAAGCAACAAAAATTAAATCTGTTCAACGAAGAGCAGCTAGGTTGGCTACTAGAAATTACAACAGCACCAGTATAATGTCACTAAAATGTTAAACAACTTTACAACAACGTCGACTAAGAACCAAGTTCATCGTGATGTACCGGATTATACATGAACTCGTAGATTTTGAACCACTATCCTTCATGCACCATGCATGTGTCGCTACTCGAGGCACAACAAAAGAACGAAGTACCATAACAGTAAAACGAAATTGTACATTCAATCCCACTATTCGGTTTAATGGAATCAATTAACATAGGTGATAGGAGCAGCCCTAGACTGGACTCCTTTATATAGGCTTCATATAGCTTCTAACACTGCTGACATTGTTTTTAACGGTACATACTCTCTTCCTTGTGCATGCATGCATGTATGAAGATTGTGAAAATATGTAGGTCGTAAATACGTTTTCTCATTATTTTTCGGCCGGTATATTAAATTGTAAGATCTCTGCCCTTCCCTTGTCGCCTTTCTCTTGCTGGAAAGACGACTATTACATGACGCCATCTAGGGTCCATTTTAAAGTTTTTTAAGTTCAAGATCAGATGTTGTGTGACGCTTATAATATAAAAGACCGCTGCCAAGTTTCCTTTTAACATTTTCTGTCTCATCAGTATTTCGTGGATAGTCTCAGTGAATACTAGTGATATTAAAACACATACCTCAAATCAGATTTCGTTAGTATGTTGTTTTATAATATTGTTTCATATCTTACTTTGTTTTGAGTTCCAGGAAAAGGAAATTAAGAACGGACACAGGTAGTTATCCAAATTGTATTGTACACTGGAATGCCGGGTCCAATAATGAATGTTTTTCCTTGTGCAATTTGAGCATATATCAAAAATTAGATGTTTTCCGTGCTAAAAGGTTAACGGAGTCCATGGAGCCAGTTTCAAGGATAACAGAAATATGCATGAACTTTCCAACTTCCTTTTCGAAGATCTTGAATATCAAAGAAATTGTTATCAGCTTTCAATGGAGAGGCGAGAAGCTAATGCAAAATTTGGTATAATATTAAGGAAAACTGTTACAATTCATAAAATTGACGAAGTGTGTACCTGATCCTGTTATTCTTAAGACCAATAACATATTGGGGAAAAGAAAACAGAAAAAAATATTAAAAAGGGAAACAAATGGGCGATTGAACTCACGATAGTGGTGGGTTGACTGTTTCAAAAGTTGACTTTTATTTGACAATTTAGAATTGGGTACTCAAACAGTGCGGTTTGCAACTCAGAAACGTTGGTACGTTTGTAGACACGACACAATCATTACCTCTTGACAATAACGATGCATTTGATAACGACGCATCTTTGAAGTGGCCACCTACAGCACAAGTTTTCGAAACTAAAGATATTGGAATTCTTTCTTCCGTAGTGCGACAGTGTTTTACCAGCAGACTAGGTTCCTTGCGCCAGCCATTTTCGGCCATTATAGGAGTTTATTGTTATCCTGTTTCTGTAATTTAAAGTCGGATGAAATTTTTGAAAGTTCTTGTCTCAGGAAAAAATCCAATACTATAACTCCAGGGGTAAGCCGTCTGGTGAATTGGGCTAGACTAATTTAAACAATATAGAAATAAATCTAATTGGGCTAGACATTTGTAGGGCGGTTATAAATAGTCGTTGGAAGCTTCCAAAACATGTTTTATTGTCTTTGGCGCTGTAACATTGGTTTAGTACTTCAGAATTCACAACACGTTTCAACCGCCTTGGATATTCAGAGTCTTATTAATTTTCATTGGAGCTTGAGACTGCAATAGCCATGGCTGTTGAAAAAAAACATCTACTGTATTGTCACCACAGAAACCAAGACAGTCTGATGTATCCTTTATTTTTCACTCAGACTTTGACAACTATGATCAGTTAATAAATTATATTTGTGGAATGATATCAGTTCACACATCGAACGGAATCATGCTAAAAGACATTTGCTTGTTCCGATGACGAAGACGTAGGTGTTTTTACCCACTGTGCCTTCATTTGAAGAATCTGGTATCCGCACACTACAACAAAAAACAGACTGGCCTACCAGATTGCTACGTAAACAAACACAAAGGTCCTCCTCATCGTGTCGATTGATGAGAAGGTCCTGGTAGTGGTGATCTTTTCCATTTTGAAAGCCAGTTAAATATTCTCGGGGTGATAGCAAGATAATGTGCTCTATCATTACTCAAGACTTACCCGGCTTTATGGGATTTCAGGCACTTATTGGGGTTGTTCCACTGATAAGCCAGCCTTTAGCTAATTACTACAAAGCTGTCTAAGAATGCCTCCGCTTTTCAGAGGAAGATGTAAACAAAGTCCGACAGGAATATGTGGAAACGACATTCTATCTAGGTGTGTGTGTGTGTATGAAGTCATGGACTCAACCAGAAGCGTATGAAAAACATATCATAATGATGGGCAATGATGAAAATTATTGGTAAGAAAATGGAAGCCAGTGGGTTATTCGACCGGGGATGTATATAACAGTTCCCTGATTAGACATATTGCTGGAATCATATATGATTGGGACATGGTCTCTGAATGGAGTAAAGAGTTACAAGCAATATAGCAGGGCGATGCATTGCACCAAAACAGTACTCGAAACCCGGGGGGGGGGGTTTAACCTCCATTATTTTTTGTATATGGGGAAGTGCCAAAAATTCGGGTATGGTTTTTTTGCATGAAATATATAAATTTGGGTGTGTTTTTTAAACAAATTGTATATAAATTTGCATGTAGAAATAATAATTTATATAAATTTGGGCATAAAAAGGCAAAAAGGGCAATCATTTATGAAACAACATAATTCCTGATCATTATTTTCTTTAACTGTCAATATTTCATGTACTTATTGCTTGGTTTCGTTGATTTTTTAAATTATCATGGTATATGAATAAATTCGGGTTCAAATTTAGTGTTGCTATATAAATTTGGTGGATGTTTTAAGTACATGTGTATATAAATTCGGGGTATGTTTCCGAGATCAATTTGGCTCATCCCTACCAGAAAAGATAAGAAGTTACCCCCCCGGACTCGAAACAACAGAGATAATGTTATTTGATGAATATAGATCGAGGCTGAATAAAGATGATCCAATGACAATTCTTCCTGGTGAACAATTCAATTTGTTGATTCTAGAAAGTCCATCGAAATTAGATTTTCGATAAACAGCATGTAATGGTACTTTGGAAAGATTGCATGGTTTACGATATCTTATATCTACCACATATGGTTAATTCTACGGCTAATAGAGGACGCTAATATCAATAAATCTATGTCAGGTCTACCATGTATATATGGTTAATTCTATGGCTAATAAAGGACACCAATACCAATAACTCTATGACAGGTCTACCATATATGGTTATTCTATGGCTAATAGAGAACGCCAATACCAATAACTATATCCTTTTTCTTTCGACCGACACATTTATCAGCTTTGTTGACCAAAATAACGCTCATCATTAGACATTTTTTCAGTATTTAAAGTAAAACGTTCCATCCAGGAGGAGCTACAGATTTGTTAACTAGAGGTGCAAGTGTAGCTCGACAATTCACACAAGGAATAGGATGCCCATTAGATCAGACGACAGTAGAAACTGTCCAAATCGCACGGAGGCGTATGTGGCAGCAGAACAGCAGAACAACAGAAAACACCGAATCGGCATACCTGGAAATAACGAGTCAGAGGTGGATTCCTGCAGCACATGCTTGCGTTACTTTAGGATTAGCAGATATGTTGACTGACGGATCAAGTTACACTTGGAACACACTGCGATTTGCGAACCTCATAAATATGGAAAATTGGTTGTTTTAGCGCCAAATTACAGATAGAAAGCTCATTACAGTTTCTGAAGACCATGTCTACCCACTAGTGAGTGAGAACGACGTTGTGGTTTAGCCATGAAATAGAATAACTACGTTCTACAAGAAACGGACATTCGCGTATTTATATACTGCCTTTACGGAAAGGAAAAAGGTTACAAATATCTCCGGAAGTAAAGCCCTGATAGTGAAATATTTTTCATCTGTTCATTTATGCTAGTTTTCAATTTCATGAGTATATTTCGATAGCAAAATCAACTTATGATATGACATTTTTAAAAGACAATAATTAAGCTTTCTTGTAAGCCCAAATACTTACCATTTAATGTTATTTGGGTCTAAATATAAACACTACAAGGAATATCGTAATATGAGAAAACCGAAAATCTCCATAATCTGCGATAGGGGTTTTTAAAATACTCTAAAAGTATAAGTGCAAATTACATGTATTTTTGAAAAAAAAAGTACTCTGTCTATGACAGTAAATCAAGTCAAATTTGTAATCATTTATTTATCAGAAACAGAAATTTAATGTACGGTCGACTGGAATAATCGGACTTCGCTCCGCTCCGCTCCATCAGTGAAACCGAATGGCGGACATTGATAGTAAAAAATATGATACGTTAGCAAATAAATTGCCAATAAATGACAAAAAGTGAAAATAGAGAAAATATGATAATAAGGAAAGATGATATATGGGGTCCAAAAGAAGTCCAGCTTTACTCAAAGTTTTTATTTCTCAAGTCTCCAACAATGGAATATGACTATAAACAATTCTAATGTCCAGTGTATGGGCATGAAGTAATACGTTGCATTAACCTTGAAGAGCATTATAAAACTTGAAAGGAAATACAATCAACACCCAGAATCAACATGATCAATAGATTGGAACAGCACCTTAAGTATCAGCAGTTCAAATTAATTAAAATTACTTTTTTTTTTAAAAGACAAAAACATGAAAAGACATATTACCTTTCTTGGCAGTGTCAAAGTATAAAAATCATTCTGCTGCCATCTTATCGTTGCAAAAACAAACATTGATCTCATATTACGTCACCTGAGAAGATTTTCGAAAGCGGAAGTAATATCTACTTTCGTTTTACATTCTGTATTTAGTTTGTTGTCTACTTATCTTCAACCAATATCTCTAATAATTTCAATATTTAACTTGTAATTAAAAACTGAATATTTTCTGCATTTATATGTAAATTGTTTATGTTAGGCAAGTAGCGTTTTTCAACTGATAAGTACTCACTGTTGTGGAAATCTTGTCCAAACCGAATGGAAACACTGTACCGGAATGAATCCACTTTTACTTATATTCATTCACTCCTTTTTATTATTTTGTAAACTCTAGGGTACGCAAACCGTAAAATATAATTTTTGAGGGTAAATGTTTTCGCGTTATGCTGTTTTTTTTCCTTCAATTGCACCCCTCTGACTTCAAATCCTCCGCCTCTGCCCTTTCCTGTCCTTAATATGGTTACCCATTTTGTGAAATTTGATAAATATGAATCAGTCCAATATCCAGTGGTATTTAAACAAAAGAATGCGAGCTCTCGTTTAGAAAAGATAAAAAAGTCGATTACAATGTTTAGGTCTGTTGTTAGGTGCTTTAAAAGTTACTTATAATGTAAAATATTCTACTTTTTCATGTGCGTATGACAGACTTCTATATATACAAATGACAAAAAGTTTTTGATTGAATGTACTTTGCATATTTTAGAAGAAAAATGATATTTTCGATAGTTTTCCTCTCATAGAGACTTGTGGATCGTATCGTTTCTTACAGCCTGACATTGACCAGAAAAAATATGCTTTTTCTTTAAATAATCATCTTTTCATGTGCCGATTTTCGGCAGGGTACATGTAGCGGTTCATATACAATAAATCTAAAAAAAAAAGACGATATTTCGCTGTTTTACTTTCCATTTTTGTTTACAAAATCGATTACTACTCACTCATACACGTGGTTTCTTTCAATGAAGACACGCCTCTTTTTCCTGATCGATACGTAGACTTGACCATTGAACCAATGAAATCTTGTGATGATGATTACCGGGTATAAAAATTAAATGGCGCTGTTTCAGGACAACATAATTTTCTTAGCAACAACGAAAGACCTTTTGGATGACATCGTTTCTTACGCAGTAATCGTCACTAAAGTGGTCTATAAATGATGTAGGTTAAAAAAATCTATCTGTACATAAAATTTTGTCAGGGTACATGCATTTTAACACCCGTTAGCATTTGATTTTGACCAGCCTGTCAATTGAATATTTTTTTCACGACAGTTAATTATTTAAGAAATTCTCGTATCACTCCTTATTGTGGACAAGTTTAATAATTTTTCCCTTATGTACAGAGCAAAGGTCTGGTAATTGAATGACGTTTGAACTAAATATTGTATTCGTCTGTTTCTTTTTTTAATCTTAACAATTTGTCGGTTGTTTACTTCTGTCGCCATGCTCTTATTTTGATCAGAAAATCTTATAATCACAGAAGAGCTTTTCTAGAAGGGAGATAATTTTATACCACTAGATTTCCCCCTGTGAATTTGTCAACCGAACTGAGGACAGGGGACTCTTAAATTGTTTACTTGATTTATTGTTTAATTATGTATTTTATTGTTTTAATTTTATTGTGTCGCATACATATATATGTATAATGGCAATAAAATATTGAATTGAATTGGTAATAAATGCTGTTGATTTACATATGTAGTTTCAACTTGGGCAGACCCCAAGAATTTTATAACTTTTAATTGTCCTAAATTTGCACCTTGACTAAACTAGTATATGTATTAATGCGGCCATATTTATTTCTCGCCAGTAGAATTAAAGTCTGTCCCACTTCCCTTAGATAATGGAAATCTCGCGATTTTAGCTTTATTATTTCACCAATCTTTATCATATTTGGTATGTAAATCAAGAATGACCATACATAACTAAAAAATGTTGAATTCACCGTTTACGACATGCACAAAAGTCTGCAGTCATGTGCATTTTCATAATTTTTTTCAAACAGGCGAAAATTTCTAAGTGGTGGATTGTCCTATTTTAAGGGTGACCAAGTAACTTGATAAAATAGATGACCCGAGATGACCTACCTATTAATAGCAAGGTGTACTCGTTCGGGGTTAACAATTGTAATCCACGGACACTTTGTTTGTAAACACCAAATAGAAATTAGCAGCACATTAACAATTTCTTTCAAATATTCCTTTTGCAATTAATGCATGCATATTTCAATTACATGTTTGGGTATTTTGTTGAATTATTTCATTTCCGGGTGTTTTTTTCTTTAATTAAAAGGAGGGGGGTCCAAACACATGGTTAAAGCCAAAGTGAGACTTGTTGGGTAATACCTGTCAATACCTATTTCAGAATGGTCCAGTCTTCTCGATAATGGTGTGCCGAAAATATTATCCCTTTAAAAGCATGGAGCAATTTTAAAAAGTATTTTTTCTTTCCATATGTATTGGAAATCATCAAATTAAAAGTGGTTTCAGAAGTGTACAATATTTTTACACAACCATGAAAAATGCAGTGCCGAAATATGCAATATTAAAGTCAGTAGAAGAGAATTTCCATTATCTAAAGGAAGTGAAACAGACTTTAAGAACTTGCAGGGGCTTAGCTACGTAAGGCTCGAGTAGGCACGTGCCTATACAAAAATTTGGCTTTTTTTTAAAGGGTGCCTTTGGTACAACATCAGGATCAGACACATCGACAATTAAATTGAAAGTAAATGTTTTGGTTGTTTTTGTTCAAGATTGAATTTACAGTTTGAATTTAATTTGTCAATTAATTTCAATTGACGTTTGCGCAACCAAGTCCAGGCCAGTTTCTATCTATTTTTCAAATTAATTTTACCCTTCGTCTTAGTTATTCCAAACTCTAAAGGCAAATTTGGAATTTTAATATATGCAGTGCATTTTATTTCAAATTATACTGACACTTTTTAAAAATGTCACGAGAAAATGAAAACCACATTAAAAATATCTTATCAGATACGTGTAATGTGCATACATCCCTGGCCAGAATAAAGAGTAGCCCTATTCAATCATGAAAAATTTAGCTCACCTGTCTAAGCCAATGTAGGCTTTTGCCATCACTAGACGTCCGTCGTCCGTCCGTTGTCACCGTTTCGTTCAAAGATCTTCTTCGCTGAAGCGACTGGGCATATTGGAACCAAACATGGTAAATTGTATCCGGTAGGTTCACACTTCATTTAAGATTGCCGCTAGCCATTTACTAGACCGGGGGAAACACATTCAAAGATTTCTCAGAAACTACTTGTCCAGCCATTAGCAAATTGTGACAATGGTACTTGCATAGTCCTTTCCAAAAATATCCGGCAGGGGCGTACCTCATCAAATATGGCTGCCAGCTGAGAACATAGTTTAAAAATTGGACCGCTAAACACATTAAAGTACTAGTCCAATTACAACCAAACTTAGCCACAATGGTCTAAGATGGTCGCTTCAAAAAAGTTTACGGCAGATTCAGACCGAGATGGATGCTAGCGGCGAGCATGGACCCCATTAAATTGTTTCCGAAATGACTTATCCAATTGGACCCAAACTTAATCACAACAAGCCATCGTAGAAGTGTTTGTCTGGCAGGTCTGCACTCGCATTGTCAAATACAGACCTCAGAGCGAGTTCAAGACTTTTCTTAGCATACTAGTAAGTTTTGCTAGAAGTCTCCGTTTCAGGATGGAGGTTTGGTACACAAGAATCAAAGTTTCAATTCCCGATGTCCAACAAAGAGTAAATGTAGTAACTGGTAAACGAACACACAGGTCACCAATAAAAATAACTAGAAAACATCTTCGCAAATAAAATTCAGGAAATACATGTATTGTGCGCTCACGATTGGATAAATTAGAGAAGTCTGATAATCTACTTGACAAACATTATTTTGGGGTATACATCTCTTGTTTATTTCACACGATTTTTCGTAACCGGTACAAGAACACACGATTTTTCGTAACCGGTACAAGAAAAATGTACTTTTATGTCAATAAAGTTTTAATATTTGTCTTGTTTCCATCTGATTAAACCAACAGGACACATGCGTTCTCAAATCGAGAACAGTTCTACCATCTCCATTCTGATAATCGCTGGAGCTTCCGGGAGGGGGGGGGCTTCGCCCCCTGAACCCCCTACCAGGGCTTAAGCGGCCCCCGGACCCCCTGCCGCATTTTGTGCCTATACTTTATTTTAGACCCAGCTACGCCTCTGACTTGGGGTAACTTGTGACCCCTATGTGATAATAAAATTATGTTGGGACTTATAGGTTTTTTCCTGAGACAAGTGCCTGTACGTGCATTAGATAACTTTATTCATAAATGCACATCTATGCCCCTGAGGGCTGATGGCATACAAAATACGAAAACAAAATACATTATACAAAACACATATACAAAGAGAAGAGAAAATACAATAAGCTTATGCAGTCTGGAAGTCCACTCTCCTGAGTATTAAATGACTTTTTATAAATGGAGCAACATACTGCATGCATTGAAAAGACGAAATTAATTAAACAATTCCACAAAAACTTATATGTTCCAAAGTCTCAGACGTGCTCGTTTAATAGTCTGTGAATAGACAAGGATAATACAACAGTTTGGCGCAGTTCAACACCTTTCATATTCCCCAGACCTAACATTATTTATTTTCCATTTAAGATCTATATATGTGGGCCCTGTAGTGGTCTAAATGTGACCCGTGAAAGGGTGGTCTTTTGGGAGCGTGATTCATGTTAAATACGCGTGATAGATCGTAGTGAAAAGTAAATCCATAATTTTAGTTTTGTACACCATAATGATATCCCATAAATTAAGTAGCACAGGTAAAGCAAGAGAAGGTATACTTTTGGTTATAAATATGGAATATTTTTTGTTGAGATTACCTGAGACATTTAAGGGCTGTTTGCTTTCAAAAATTCAAATTATCCTATAAAAATCGCCGAAATTATCAATTCAAACATTCTTGTACACCACGGACATCGAAAGTTGCATTTTAGGGGGGGTATTTGTACACCAAATATTTGATTTACAAAATGGCCCATTTCCCCCAAAAAGTGGGTTTTAGAACTGGTTAAAGGAGTGGTCTGACAGATTTGAAGAATCAGAGACTTTTGTACTTCACAGTTAGAAAACAATGATTATAGCAAAATAGTATACTTTCATCCACACACTTTTGTGCACAATGCTTCCAACTTCAGATTTTGGCTCAGAAAATACGAATAATCCATATTTATGACCAAGTGTATTATATTTCGGCTTGGAGAGTCTGCATTTTATGCACACTTGCCTTCAATTTTGAGTAACTTATATTTAAATTCATGGTAGCTAGGGCCTTTCTAAAGTATTTGTAACCATCGGGATTTGTCTGATGGGAAGAAGCATGTCCTGGAAAATCAAATTTGAATTTTGTTGTTACTCTGTCTTACCCTTTTAAGCTAGAACTACGTTCGCGCTAAGCCATTTTTTTCTATGTTTCGCTGAGCTTATGGAATGCTGACCACTAGGATGTCTATCTTAATCAGTGAAGTATGTTGAAATTACCAGGTTTCGTCCATACCCATGGGTTGAAATTTTGGTTACCAGGTTTCCTTCCCAACCACTGTCTTACATTTCTACAATTAATGCTGTCATTTTCACCAATATAGTAAAGATGCTATGATAGGTTCACTCTTGACCCTCGTTGAGTGTTCTCGATTCCATATCATGTATGCTGTTGACAACATCAAATATTTACTTTTTTGCCCAATTTCCGGTTAATTTTCATCGAAGACGATCTTTGCATTATGACGACTGAGTCACATCTGTAGACTAGCCTCACCGTTGATGTATTCGATGGTTGGGTGTATCTGTTCTAATAATAGAATTATCTTTTCTATTTTTTTTCTCTCTCGTTTGCAATCGTATCATATCCTCATGGGGCATCTTCGCTAGCCAAGGGTTACGATCCGCTACTCTCATCTTTACCCTTGGCAGATCAAGCTGCATTTCTGAAGCCTCAAATCCATGGATTTGACTGGTTGCAGCTGAACCTGACTGCATCCAATCAGAAAACTTCAAATCATATATTTCATATATAAATGACAATTAAACTTAAAATAGAGTGTGTATTGATTTTATTAAATTTTGCAAAATTCCAAGGATTTGTTATGTTTCTTTACTTTTGAGGGTTCCTTTTCATGAAATCATTTTTTAAATTTTGACATTATCAGATATCATAAATGATCTTTATTTTGTACAATAATTCATACTAAAAATCTTACATCAAAAGGAGATAATTTTAATCTTGTGTCTGCAAAAATCTGGCTTGATCTGCCAAGGGTGAAGAGTAGAGGAGCCCATCGTAACCCTTGGCGAACGAAGATGTCATGGGGTGAATGCATGATGCACGCGACGATCTAAAGCACGTTACTAAAAGCTTTTCTGTTTATCTCTGTTTCGCCCCCAGAATGGTTGACATCCAGGTACCACTGGAAGCGGAATTATTGCTTGAAATTAGTTGTGGGACGTAGGAACTTATGCACCGAGTTTGATCATTAAGATGATAAAATCTTAACAGCAAAGAATAGCGCACTCCTCTGGTAGTGTGTAAAATTCATTCGCAGATGGCGCAAACCCCTGTTCGGTTTTAGTGCTGCACAATACTCTCATTTCAAAAGGCTGTCTATCAGTGGAGCCGTTCTGAACCTTAAAACACGGAGTCGCCGCTTGGGGGAGAGTTGTGTCTCTTTGGACTGGCATTTATCATCAGGACCTCCTTTAAAACTTGTGTCTTAGTTTGTACCACATTTGACCATAATTTGGAAATGAATTTTTGAAGATTTGTCTTTAGATCAACGTTCAGATAGCTTCTCTTAAGTAACCGGTCATTTGGAACTAATCTTCGCCATGATTATCTTCATATTGACCCCTTTTACATTTGTGTTCGGAAGGGTCATGATGGGTATCAAGATATGTCTGCCGACTGGGTACAAATGGGGTATTACGAGAAACACATTGAGAGATCGTCACCTTTGAAATAACCAAGCTGAACGAACCAGCGCTGATCACAATGGTCTTCTACAGTTTTCATTAAATATGTTTTACGGAAGCTTGAGTTCTATCAAAGGAAAAGGTTAATCATCACTTCTAAGGAAACATATCAAAAGATCTCTGATATGTAAAATCAAACTTGATCACAATGGCCATTATACAACCTTCAATTAAAAGAAACCTAACATGTATAAGACCAGTTTTAGATGGCCGCAACCAGGGATATATTTTATCATTAATTACTGGATACTACGCGAAACGCCAATCATAGATTGCAATAGGAACCAAGATTCGTCATAATAATCTTGTATGGAGTGGTCATCTGAGGTCACTAAATTCAGTTGTTATTTATTACCACTTGGTCGATGCTTCTGATGATGATCTATTACTCCCTGATGTATTCAACTGAACGGTAGTAAAGTACTTCGGTGCTGGTAGGAAATATACTCTTTGGACTGTTGCAATTTGTAAATTTTTGAATTTTGTTTACCTCGTGTAAAGCTCTATTCTTGGGCGATTTTTTACTTTTCATTTAGATGCAATTGCTTATTTGTTCTAT
The DNA here is from genome assembly GCA_002080025.1 of Modiolus philippinarum. Classification (NCBI taxonomy): domain Eukaryota; kingdom Metazoa; phylum Mollusca; class Bivalvia; order Mytilida; family Modiolidae; genus Modiolus; species Modiolus philippinarum. The sequence goes on along the minus strand of MJUU01008725.1, from coordinate 27,748 downwards.
TCAACCAATCATAGAAGCATTTAAATTTCTAAACTACTAAGCTATGTTAAAGCTGATACTTTAGCGTTTAACATTAAAAAAGATTCTTATCTCAGTCAAGGACTTATATTATAAGGTCTGTCTCAGTTCATATGAAATTGCCCACTGTCATATTTCATTACACTGTTAAGGTCTTCAACTGTCGCCCGGTCAGCATACCATGTTTGTAGCTTTCTGATCAAAGCAATATGTCTTATTTTCATTTCTTACTTGAATTTTTTTCAAAAAAGTTTTTACTTGTGCTTTCAAACAAGAGACGAATTTTGGTTCTGTAGGGATATAAATGTCTTGAATTTTTTGCCTTGCTGGCAGGCACAACATATTACAATATATGGTGATGGAAAGCTATACAGTCCGAATCGTTTGTTTGTATGATTGTTCTTTCCTAAATATGTCCCATCCAAGGCATGGTCGTTCATTCCTCAGTTTTATAATATATTCAAAAGACTTCATGGCTTTGGTGCTTGTTGATTGTCACAACACCACGAACCCAGCATGCACCACATAGTGCATACGTTTTTTGTTTGTTTTTTGTTTTGTTAAAATATTCTGGTGAAAGTCGGGATTCTTTTTCCCGTTTAAAAAGACCCAGAAATAGTTTCCATCATTGATGTTTTTCTGCGTCGATTGTCTTGGCAATTTAATTTTCTATTACTCACAGAAGAAGTCGACGCTAGTGTGCTATATTGTTCTGTCTGCACAGCTTAAAGCTCTAACAAAATGATATTCATAAGAGGCAGATTTATTGTCAACCTGTTTAAACAGGAGAATATATCCTATTTATGATGATTACTCCAAATAACCTTATTCTCTCGCTTTGGCAGTTTCTATGGGTTGATGGAATTATGCAGAGTAACCCTACGCACAGTGGGCGATTACTCTTCAGTGCAGTCTTACATCTAACTAATCAAAACATGTAGAGCTAGGGGTTTGAATTTGCTCCCCTTGGTGCTCAAAGTTTGAATTTTGAAGAACAATAGCCTTTTGAGAGGCATCTGCTATGGAATTACTTCATCGGACACGGACCATAATGAAAAGGCCGCTGAATATGTAGGTGATTCACTGATAACCTGTGCAGATCTCCTGTAGCACGATACTTGCTTTAACGAACGTGTACAGGTAACTGACAGTTCCCACGGTAAGAGAAATATCCATTTGTATGTTGTCAAACTCCGTATTGGTAGACTAAATCTCTAAATGAATTAGCTAGGCACAGAGTTAAACAATCAGTTCTGCCAAAATGCAAGAAACAATGCAGGCTATTTAATTATGTAACTTAAACCTTGTAGAATTTATTCTCACCAAAAGATACAGGTTATTCAAAAGCAACATTTATGACCTCTTAGTAATCCTGCAGTGATCATTAATTCGACAAAAATGTTTTTTTTTGCGAAATGCCTTTTAAGGACTGTACAGCTTAAAGGTAGTATGTTTGTCGTTCATGTAAAGGTCTTATAGTATATACATCGCGAAATAATACATATTATTGCATAGTATTTAAACTTTTAAGATATATACTGGGGAACCTATAGTATCGAGATATTTCAAAAAGGCGTCAAAATTACCATTAAATAACGTTGGTACCGTGATAAAGTGAGAACACACCAGACAAGAAAAGGGTGCCCAGACTATGTTTAGAGGCGTCTGGGTATTATCATTTACTTCATACAACTCAAGTTCTTCACAATAGCTTTGAACAGCAACACGTTAGGTGTGCAAACAAGAATGAATTGAAACTTGAAACAGATTTCCCTCCTTCTGTGTTTGTTAAAAGTGACAAGTCTCTCTTGGTTTGGAGCTGTCTTTTTCTATTTTTTTTCAAGGGTATATATTTCATTAAGGTTTTTGTAGTCACCGACCCTGCTGCATTATTAATGCTCTCGTAGAAATCATTGGCTGCAATTGAATCTTTCCATTTTGGTGTCGATAATCATCACAATATATTTACAGAAACTATTGCTGTGTAACCTTCACATTTCTTGTAGAGATCTGTTGCTTTGTAGTCCCTATAAATGCCAAACAAGTGTATGTGGCTATTACTGTTTGGGTTTGGAGACAAGTTGATGTCCCTGTATACGACTAAGAACTCGATGCTGCTATATCTGAGTTTACAAATCATGCACTGAATCAATAAATACTTTCAGTTCTGTCATATTCTTGATGTAGGATCTTATATTTTTTCTACGAAATTAACCTTTCTTTCTTTAGACACAGAGCTTTGAAGGATTGTATGTAAGACTTCCGAGGAAGTCTTTCAAGTGATTTTGTTCCTTTCTGTACCGAATATTTAGTTCCTGTCTTCGATCTGAAAGTTGGTCAAGCATTGTAAAGACTCTCTGCATCATGAATGCTTGCGTGCGTGAAATCAGTAAGCTTTAAATAGTCTGCCAATGGGTATAAAAATTTTATATGTCCGAGTTATCGTATTAATTTAACGATTCCATTTAAGTACACATCCACAAAGTGGGGAGAGGAACTGTTGGGGTACCCCGACGTCCGCGTCTACGTCCACATTAATGTGTACATCTCATCTTGAAATTACACCATCTCCGTGAAAATTATTTCTCTTTTTGACTTATACAATGTATTTTCCCTTGAGTGGATGACATTTGTTGTGTCCACGATAGCCAAAAATGTATATTTTATATTTGTTTACCGTCCGGATAATAAAACCGGATTTGACCCATTGTTAGAATGATCTGTTGTGAAATCACACGCTTAAACTATCTGGAGAGATTCATCTGATGCCACAATCTTTTCACCAATTACGTGCAAGATTAAATACAGTAAAACATTAAACGTATGGCTTGTTTGTTCCTAACGCTAAGGTTGCACAGTGGTTTATCTGCGCTGCTCCCAGGCAGTCACAGTGAAAAGATTTATTATCAGCATGGATTTCAATTCATGCAAAAAACCATACCCGAATTGTTGACACATCCCCGTATACCAAAATGATGTAAGTTACCCCCTCCCCCCTCCGGGTACGTGCATAAAGTACATATAATCCTAGTAAGTGGCATCCCATTTTCCAAAACCAATTTTTGATTGTGGTATTCCTACCACAAGAACTCACATTTAAGTACATGTAATAATCATAAAAATAAAATTAAAAGTGAAAAAAATAAAATATCAATATAACAAAAATTAAATACCAATATAACATCGCTGCGCTTTTACGTTTGAACATATTCGGTTGCGCCTCGTGCTAAAATATTATTGTATTTAAATTGATTGATATTTAAGTGGATTTTCAGGTCTTTACTCTGAAAAACGCCCTGAGATATGCGGCCATGCCTTTTCAGGATTGAAAAACTTATTTCATTTAGTATTCCCCGATTTGTTAACTCGATAGTTGATATTTTAATCCATTTTTCGAGTTGACTCGAATATTAAATCGAACTAGCTCGAACGATAATTCGAATTGTAACTCGAACGTAAACAGAATCTGTAACTTTGACTCGAACAGTAACTCAATGGCTATCCATACCTGATTTTCTTGTGTAGTAAAAGAACCTTTCTGGTTCAAATATGATTCGAAGGTCCCGTAGTGATTTGAAATAATGAGTTGTAATTGCGACATTTTTTATAAAAATATTTTGAGTGTCTTTATGTACCAAC
>MJUU01008725.1:0-12081 GCA_002080025.1 Modiolus philippinarum | reverse complement strand
AAAAAAAAATCGGTTAATCCGGGATGACTATGCGGATATCCAGGACAGGCTGGAACAAAAATAAGAAGCCAGGATGACAAATTTGACCATAGCCCCCCCTAGAAATCAAATGAAATAAGCATTCATAAATAAATTTAGCTATCATATCACTATTATCTTTGGATCTGGGTATGCGCACAAAGTAAACATTGAGTAATCTTTAAAATGATGAAGGAGGCAATTATATGGCAGAAGCAGAAGTCCCGAATTGTTCAGGTATCGAAATACCCAGGTACCGATATGTCTAGGATTCATCAAAAACATAGTATAGAAAAGACCTAAATTTTTGGAGGTAACAGTTACTCCTTAAATTTATGGCCCAGAAGGTGTAATACCAGAAGAAGGCGTGCACTAAAAAGTAATTTATTCGGTAAATGCAGTAGCTAGGGTTGATTTCAATGGCGGGATATTCAAAGGGAAGCAACTCTCTAGACAGGACAAACTCTGGGATTTCCAACTTTAACTAGTCTATCCAAAATGTTTATATAATTTCCTCTTAACCTGAACTGTTTCAAAACTTCATCTTTGAATGAACCGTATTACAAAATATGACACAGTTTGTGTCTATCTGTTCATCTTGACGTACGTACTTTCGCGGTTCTCATCTACTTTGTGGTTTTTAACTACACCACAAATTAGCAGGAAGTTAAAACGAAAGTAACTCAACTTGCACTTTGACTTCTTAATCCAGGAAATAAACATTGTCTGTCAGTTTCAATTGTAAAAATAAACAATATATTAGATCCGTTTAAATGCCAAGGTCACTGTTTATAAACTGACAATGAAGTAGGATGACTGATACGGAGGTAAAAACATGACATTTTTTAACAAATGATAGACGTGTTTTTCTTAATATGGCACAGGCACTTGTTCCAGAAAAAAAATCTATCTGTGGTGTGGATAGTATATAGATATAATATTTTTTCTGAAATAAGTGCCTGTGGAATATAGGGGTACTGTAAATTTCACTTGTTTCCATCAAAAATCGCACCCTATGTAAGAACTTCAGGAGAGAGGGAGATGGTGCAATTTTTGTGGAAGAAGACGAGATAGGTACGACATGAAAATCTTGTCAATCGGCGCCCTCCGCAGATTGCACGGTTTCATATGATCTGCGCTCCAATCTTGCATTTTTGCAGAATGCGCCCGGGCGCAGATTGCAAGTATTTGGGCGCAGATTGTAGGTATTGGGGCGCAGATTGCAAATATTGGGGCGCAGATTGCAAGTATCTGGGCGCAGATTGCAAGTATCGGGGCGCAGATTGCAAGTATTGAGAGCCTGGCACAGTACTAGCACATGAGTGCTAGACATAAGTATTCTCAGATTTCAAGTGTTGAAAGGCAGAATGCAACTGTAATTGCTGCTCTAACCTTCTAGCATTTTACGTATTCATGTGCATTATCAATAATATACTTGTAAACAGGCAGAAGAGAGGACAAACACTGCATGGCTGTTATCACTAGTCTTCTCTGCCTATTTATATAAAACGTGAATGAAATAACCCTTTACTTTTTTTCAATATGCGTCTGTGAATATGCAATTTGCGCCCCGAAATATGCAGTCTGCGCCCCGAACTTTGCAATCTGCGCCCCAAAATGTGCAATTTGCGCTCCATCCATGCAATCTGCACCAAGACACAATGCGGTATATTTCTTGCAGTTTGCGCTTTACGGGCGCAGAATGCATAAAACTTCATGATCTGCGGAGGGCGCAGATTGACAGAAATCATACGTTCGACCTATATGAGAAGACCGGTAGAGGGTGAAACACATAAGAGCCTGATTCTGATTTTAAGAATGATCTTAAAAGATGGTGGCATTTGTTAGAGAGACATTCTCAACTAACATGACTAATTTTCTTTTATTGGCTTTTCTTTTGTATATTTTTATGCCCCGCCCATGAATGTGGAAGGGGCATATAGTGATACCCTTGTATGTCCTTCCGTCTGTCCATACGACCGCACGTCCTGTTAAGTTTTGTGTTTAAGTACATTTCTCAGAAACTGTTAGAGGTAGAACAATAATAGAAGGCCAGTAGGTAGATATTTGATAGTACTACAGAGTTCACAAGGTGTTTGACTCTTTGACTTACAGTTCATGTTTGAGTGACTCTGGTTTTGTGTTAAAGTCCATTTCTCAACAACTACACATTATAGGACAATGATGTTTCATCAAATTAATTACCTTGAGGAGCACAACCCAACTCATTGACAATTAGGTGGCTTTGACCTACATTTTACGCTTCAGTGACTTTGGTTAATTTTGGTGTTAATGTTAATGTGTTAATGTCCATTTCTCAACAACTACACATTATAAGAGAATGATGTTTCATCAAATGAATTGCCTTGATGAGTACTACCCAAATCATTGACAATCAGGTGACTTAGACCTACATTTTACGCTTCGATGACTTTGGTTAAGTGTTGCGTTAAAGTCCATTTCTCAACAACTACACATTATATATAAAACAATGATGTTTCATCAAATTAATTGCCTTAATGAGTAATACCCAAATTATTGACAATTAGCAGATTAGGTGGCTTTGACCTACATTTTATGCTTCAGTAACTTTTGTCAAGTTTTGCGTTTAAGTCTATTTCTCAACATCTATGTATTGTATCATCATGATATTTCACTTTTCATCTAAAGAGATCTGCACATTTCACCAATAATTGGGTGTCCATGACCTCCATTTTATGGTTGAATAACTTTGGTTGAATTTTGAATCACAATTCAGTAACAGGGAACTAATTTTATGAATGATTGACTTGTGTAAATTTGTGGGGTGAATTTATTGGCGGGGCATTTGTGTCTTATAGACACATTCTCTAGTTTTTATTTGTATTGATTGATATTGGGTTTAACATCACTTTCAGCAGTATTTCAGCTATTTCATGACGGTCACTTTTAGTGGTGGAGGAAGCCGGAGTGCCTGGAGAGAACCACCAACCTTCTAGGCAGGTAACTGACATACGTTATCACTTACAATTGTAAGTCGAGTGCATCCTTCTTTGTAATGTACAAAGTGGGGCGCGAACTGACACCGCAGTGGTGATAGACTATAACAGTGGTTGTATAGGTAGTAGAACTACCTTAACCACTCAGCCACCCAGGCCCCTGTTTGCATTGAGGGTGAATGAAAATTAGGTACATGTAGTAGCATGTTGACCATGCCAAGTATTCTATTAAACCATAAAGAGGCTTGAAATCCACATTTCTGTTTTATTTTTTCTTCTTGGTATTTTTATGAAATAACAATTAATCCTCATGCAATAATCAAACAAATGTTTTGAAAAGCACATGCAATAATCAAACAAATGTTTTGAAAAGCAAGTAAGAAATAATTGGTCATTGAAACTTTCAACATCGATGCTCTCATGGGAAAAGGCATTGTAAATAGGGAGAGTTGGCAGTATGATAAAAAGAACCTTATATAGAGCTACCATTCCACAGTTACAGCATTCCTGTCATTTACATGTACTTCACATTAATCATGATGTACAAAATGTACATGATTGTGAAGCTTAAATTGACTTAGTTACAGAATGATCATCTTCGGGAGTCAAATGTTATAATCTGCTCCTTTCCTCTTCCAGTGAAGAAGAGAGGAGGAAATTGTAGCCCTTGGCTAGCAATGATGTAGAATGATGCTTTTATTGTTCTTGTGCTATTTTTATAAACCTGTCGAAAGACAGAAGTATTATGGTATACCGGTACACTCCGTCCATTCGTTCGCATTTAACTTTTTGGTTTCCAGAGATTTTTATGCCCCGCCCACGAATGTGGAAGGGGCATATAGTGTTACCCTTGTCCGTCCTTCCGTCCGTATGACCATACGTCCGTACGTCTGGTTAAGTTTTGCGCTTAGGTACATTTCTCAGAAACTGTAGGAGGTAGAACAATAATAGAAGGCCAGTAGGTAGATATTTGATAGAACAACAGAGTTCACTAGGTAGTTTGACTCTTTGACCTACATTTCATGCTTGAGTGACTCTGGTTAAGGTTTGTGTTAAAGTCCATTTCTCAACAACTACACATTATAGGACAATGATGCTTCATCTAATTAATTGTCTTGATGAGTACTACCCAAGTCATTGACAATTAGGTGGCTTTGACCTACAATTTACGCTTGAGTGACTTTGGTTAAGTTTTGTGTTAAAGTCCATTTCTCAACAACTATACATTATAGGACAATGATGTTTCAACTAATTAATTGCCTTGATGAGTACTATCCAAATCATTGAAAATTAGGTGGCTTTGACCTAGATTTTACGCTTCAGTGACTTTGGTTAAGTTTTGTGTTAAAGTCTATTTCTCAACAACTACACATTATAACACAATGATGTTTTATCAAAATAATTAACTTGATGAGTATTACCCAAATTATTGACAATTAGATGCCTTTGACCTACATTTTACGCTTCAGTGACTTTGGTTAAGTTTTGCGTTAAAGTCCATTTCTCAACAACTACACATTATAAGACAATGATGTTTCATCAAAATAATTAACTTGATGAGTATTACCCAAATTATTGACAATTAGGTGCCTTTGACCTACATTTTATGCTTCAGTGACTTTAGTTAAGTTTTGTGTTAAATTCCATTTCTCAACATTTACACATTATAAGACGATGATGTTTCATCAAAATAATTAGCTTGATGAGTACAACCCAAATCATTGACAATTAGGTGTCTTTGACATACATTTTATGCCTCAGTGACTTTGGTTAACTTTTGCATATAAATCTGTTTTTCAATGACTAGGTATTGTAGCATCATGATATTTCACTTAAACATTCATCTATTGAAGAACTACCCGTTTCACTAACAATTGGGTGTAGATGACCTACATTTTATGCATGAATGACTTCGGTCAAATTATGAGGTTTTGCGATAAATTTATTTGCAGGGCATCCGTGACTTACAGACACATTTTCTAGTTTCTGTAACCGTTTGACATGTTGATTTCATATTTGGTATATGAATGTATCTAGGTGAGATACAGATCAAGTTCGAATTTGGGCCCTGTCTGTTGATTTTATACAGAGTTATGGCCCTTGGACTTAGTGAAATTTTGAGAAAAAAGGTTTCAGGAGTTTTTTTTCTGTAACCGCTTGACATATTTGATTTCATATTTGGTATATGAGTATATTTAGGTGAGATACAGATCATGTTTGAATTTGGTTCCAGTCGGTTGATTTTGTACAGAGTTATGGCTCTTGGACTTAGTGAACTTTGAAAAATAGAGGTTTCCTGAGTTTTTAGCTCACCTGGCCTAAAAGGTCATGTGAGCTTTTCCCATCACTATGCGTCCGTCCTCCGTCGTCCGTCTGTCTGTCTGTCAACAATTTCAAAAATCTTCTCCTCTGAAACCACTGGCCCAAATAAACCAAACTTTGCCTGAATCATCATCAGGGTATAGTTTCTCAAACTGATGTTCAGTTTGTCCCTCTGTTGAACAACATGGCCGCCATTGCTAAAAATAGAACATAGGGGTAAATTGCAGTTTTTGGCCAATAACTTGAAAACCGTTACAGATATAAAAAATCTGACACAAAAATAAAAATGATCAGCATGATGAGATCTATCCACTGTGCAATTTTGAAGAAAATCTGAAAACCAATCTCGGAGTTATAGCCCTTTTTCCGTTAAATTTTCAAAATTTTTGCATTTTTTATTTTTTATTTCAAAAAGTGTAACAGATAGAGGTCAAGTGTAAATTGCAAAAATGTTCAGCATATCAAGATCAACCCACCCTGAAATTTTGAAGAAAATCCATAAACCCTTGTAGGAGTTATTGCCCTTTTTTCACCGAATTTTTAAAATTTTTGTATTTTTCAACTTTTATTTCCAAAACTATAGAAGATGAAGGTTAAGTGTTAATTGATGAAATGTTTGCCATGCTGTGGCGACTTCAAAACTTATGTTGAAAATTGTTCCTTGACCGCCATTTTCAAAATGGCCGCCAAAAAAGGCGGGAAAATTCAACATTGTCCGATTTCAATGAAATTTGTTTTCCAAATAGATATTGATGTTGCGACTTGAAAACGGGTGTTGAAAATTGTTTGTTGACCGCCATTTTCAAAATGGCCACCAAAAAAGGCGGGAAAATTCAACATTGTCCGATTTCAATGAAATTTGTTTTCCAAATAGATATTGATGTTACGACTTCAAAACGGGTGTTGAAAATTGTTTGTTGACCGCCATTTTCAAAATGGCCGCCAAAAAAGGCAGGAAAATTCAACATTGTCCGATTTCAATGAAATTTGGTTTCTAAATAGATATTGATGTTGCGACTTCAAAACTAGTGTTGAAAATTGTTCGTTGACCGCCATTTTCAAAATGGCCGCCAAAAAAGGCGGGAAAATTCAACATTGTCTGATTACAATGACATTTGGTTTCCAAATTGGTCTTGATGTCGTAACTTCAAAACTGATGTTAAAAATTGTTCATGACCGCCATTTTTAAAATGACCACCAAAAAAGGTGGGAAAATTCGACATTGTCTGATTTCAATGAAATTTGATTTCCAAGTAGATATTGATGTTGCGACTTCAAAACCGATGTTGAAAATTGTATGTTGACTGCCATTTACAAAATGACATCTAGACTTCAAACCTGGTGTCGTATTGGTCCTTAGCAAGAACTTTTTTGTCAAAAAAGCCCAACAAAGAAATGCAGTAAAACATGATCAGACTTTAAAAACAGTTCAAGATATTGGAGGTGTTTGAGCTGCGAAAGTTTGAGAAACTAAAGATCAACTGTATAACTTACAATGTTACCTTGATTGTGGCAACTGAAAGCCATATGAGCAATACAGGCTCCTGGGAGCTTCTGGTTTTCTGTAACTACTTTACATATTGATTTCATATTTGGTATGTGAGTATATCTGGGTGAGATACAGATCAAATTAGAATTTGGTTTGGGTCAGTTGATTTTGTACAGAGTTATGACCCTTTGACTTAGTGAAATTTGAAAGGATAGGTTTCTGGAGTTTTTGCTTTAACTACTTCACATATTAATATCATATTTGTTATGTGAGTATATTTAGGTGAGATACAGATCAAGTTGGAATTTGGTTCCTGTTGGTTGATTAATTGTGCGCTCTTGGTGCAACAGTTTATTTTTATATTTTTGTGGACATCCACAAATATAAACTGCAACAGCAAAAATATGCTGATTAAAACCCCTACAAATAAACATGTTAAACATATTAAGGTGTCTCAGCGGTATTATTCTGCCATTTTTGTCTAATAATTGTTCATTTAGGTTTCATTCATTATGAAATTTAACAAAATAGTTATTTAAATGAAAAGAAAGTTCAAATGTATTTAAAATTTATATTCCTAATCATTTTTATAACATTTTCATTGCAAAAACGTGAGTTAAAACACGTGAGCTTTAAATCTGTTGCTGGATTTACAGAACACAGAAATTATTGAAGGGAGATAATTTGAAAAATATTTTAACAAAGATATCACTAGAGAAATTAACATTTTGCAATTTTTCTTTCTTATTTCAACGGTGACCCCTAATTTTTATCCACGCACTTTCGAATGAAAGTTCGGGGATATTGTCTTTGGCCTCGTCCGTCCGTCCGTCTGTCCATCCATTCGTCCGTCACACATCCTTGCGACGCGAACTACATTTTTGGATTTAGGGTTTTAATTTTGTTATAGAACTGTTGCATATATACTGCAGATGCGCAATAAGCTTTCGGAATTTTGATATTGGTCTTGGTGCAAACAAGAGGCCCCAAGATGTCCATTTTGACACATGTGGCATGCGACGCGAACTCCTCCTACATTTTTGGATTTAGGGTTATAATTTTGTTGTAGAATTGTTGCATATGGTCTGTAGATGCGCAATAAGCTTTCGGATTTTTGATATCTGTCTTGATGCAAACAAGAGGCCCGAAGATGTTGATTTGACAAAGACCACAAAATGTGAATTGTGACACATATGGCATGCGACGCAAACTCATCCTACATTTTTGGATTTATGGATTTAATTTTGTTGCAGAATTGTTGCATATAGTCTGTAGATGCGCAATAAGCTTTCAGAATTTTGATTCCGGTTCCAACTTTGGTAAATTTCCTGAAAATGTCAAAGACTGATATTTTTAGATATTTTGGCATATAATCTAATATTTTGGCAAGTATTTGAAAAAAAAATAAAAATTCTGAAATCTTAGAATTCTAAAATGAGATTCCAGTTTTGGTAAATGTCCTGAAAGTCTCAAAGACCACTTATTTTTTTGAATTCTACCTATCAACCATACTTTTAGCATTTGTTTTGATAAGGTTAATCATTTTCACCAATTGGATTTCAAAAAATATTTAATTCCAATTTCGGTAAATTTCCTGAAAGTCTCAAAGACTACTTATTTTTTGGAATTCTGCCTAACAACCATATATTCTTTTATTCCTTATGGTAAAAATAATGATTGTCACTAGTTTAATTTCAAAAATGTTAAGAAAAATTATACCCAGGGTATATATCTGTTTTCTGTGTCAAACAGGGGGTGCGGGGATCACTGTCGTTTCCGACAGTCATTACTCTAGTTATTTTTTATATGTAAACTACATAATGATAATTAAATACATGCAAATTATGAAAAAATTCTACAATAGATTTTTCAAACTATCCTCTCATATGATCATTTTCCCTATCATTTCTATATAAAATCCTGAAATTTTCAATTTCAGATTTTGCGCTTAAATGCAGGGTGACCCCCAAATATTATTTTACATTTTGAACAATAATACAATTATGTTTCTACACAGAAAATTTTACAAAATTCTACAATTGGAAATTAATACCCTGCAGACACCTTAAACAAGTTGAAGAACAACAATAAAAGCATTGATTCTTTGCTTGTTTTCTACCATGTATCTGTGGAGACTTTGTCTTGTGTGCATTTACTCCATATCCTAATTATCCTTTCATTGTTTATAACCATGTTATTCTTATTTTGTGACATGTATCAGAATTTCTTTTTTCTCTAATTTCTGTCCTGTTTTCACCTTTCCTGAACAGTTGGAGAAATATGTTTCTCCTCTCTAGAGAGCATGTTGTTCTCGGCAAATGATTGGATGAAATTCAATTATGACGTCAAATGTGTTTGCCGTTTTGCTACTTTACCATTGTAACGTCATGAAAAAAGGCGACCATGCCTGATGACGTCACGCTCAAAGAACACATTTATTTCGGATCATCAGAAAAGGGGGGTCATGTTTTTGTCCAAAATCTACTTGAAATCATTAGAGAAATAAAATCCACAACCGTATCTCGTGAGAAACAACACTTCTAAACTCTTGATAGTTAAATTTTCAAATATTTTAAACACTCTGCAAGCCTTGCATTTAAAAAATTGAAAATTTAACTATCTCTAGTGTAGAAATGTCGTTTCTCACTCGATGCTGTTGTGGATTCTATATATTTATGTTACAGTACAAATTGGAATCCAGTAGGATCCAGAATCCTCCTAGTACAAATTGGAATTCTAATTTCTACTAGGACAAATTAGAATTCCGATTTGTACCTGATTTGATTCAGTACAAATTGGAATTCCAATTTCTACCAGGTCAAATTAGAATTCCAGTTTGTACTGGATTTAATCCAGTACAAATTGGAATTCCAATTTTTCCTAGGAGAAATTGCGATATCTTGATTTATACTAGTAGGATTCTGAATCGTACTGAATTTCTAGTATGACCCAGAATAATACTGGATATTTTGTTCAGGAGGATTCTTGATATTACTGACATTCAAAGTCGAAATAAGTTTTTGATTATGTTATGAGAAGTATATATTTCACAACATTTTAATTTATAAAAACCAAATACTAAAACAATAAAAGGACAAATGATACACTTTTATTAGAATTGTCCATTTGTTGCAACATATGGTTGAACTCTGTCTGTACATTTGCTAGAAAGGGAATTTTCAATTTACAACAAGGGCATGGCATAGTATTGTTTTTGCCAGAGTGACTCTTATATTGCCATCTTTGAATGAATAATTTTGTTTCACAAGAAAATGCCAGGTATAGTTTTAAGTATGTCATCTTTAGAAAAAAAATTCATATTCCAATATTTTTTTAAAATACCTCCATGTGCTCTTCCATATTTAAAGTTAACTTATGAAACTAGTGATCAAAAGTTTAAGCTGTGCTCAAAGGTTTTAGAGTTCGAAGCAAAACATCTACATCTTTTATACAATTAGACAATTAATCTTATTCTTTCGAAATTAATCTTTTAATTAAATGATCACCAAAACATTGGAAGGGAACTATTACTATAATTTTTACTTCTCTAACACCATTTCTAATGATTTAAATTAGTAGGATCCAGAATCCTACTAGTATAAATTATGATATCTAAATTTCTCCTAGGAGAAATTGGAATTCCAATTTATATTGGATTAAATCCAGTACAAATCAGAATTCTAATTTGTCCCAGTAGAAATTGGAATTCCGATTTGTACTTGATTAAATCCAGTACAAATCAGAATTCTAATTTGTCCCAGTAGAAATTAGAATTCCAATTTGTACCAGGAGGATTCTGGATCCTACTGGATTCCAATTTGTACTGTAACATTTACACCAAATACACTTAGAAATTCTGCCATGGTTAAATTTTTGAAAAAAAGGAAAAATTTTACACAACAGCAAATTTTCAAGGAATAAGTTCTAAAACAATAGTATACTAGTACATGTTATGCCAACCATAGAGTCCATTAAACTGGTAAATGAATATGCATTTAAAACAAGAAAACTGGATGTTAAACTTCTTTAAGGGTGATTATAGGGTTTAGTAAGTGTTGCTTTATGATCAAAAGTTGATGTTTCAGCATCTTCACTCAAATTGGTATTTAGTGATTTTTTCCTATTTTTGAGATGGTATTTAACCAGTAGCTTTAAGAATACAAGTATTTTAATTTAATGCTTGTACAAAGCTACATTATAGTCACTACTTTTTTCATGGTGTCCCAAGAAATCAAATGCTTTTTATTTGTTCGATTTGTACAATTTAGATTTAATTTTCTTGGTAAAAAGTATAAAATTATGCTCATTTTTTGCTAACATTGTATATTGTTTTAGTTTATTGTTTCAATTTCTTTCTCCAGATGATTTGATTACAATGTGGGGGAAATTACAAGGTGCCTTTGATAGGATTTCAAAGGTAAACCAACCCAATACAGAAGGAATTCCAAATAAACCAAAAAAGTATGACTATTGCCGTCCAGAATTTTTACAGCTGAATGAAGATGAAATTCAAGTGTGTCAAGACATACATACAAGACCAATTATAATTCCTAGAGATGAAATGTTATTGCCGAGAACATCTGGATATGCTGAGTATGTAACAATAAAATGATTTTGATGCATATTACAGTGCATTACTATTAGGTACAGCATCGAATAAATGTATCTATGGCACGCCAAAACCACAAAAATGAGATAAAATAGCATTATCTCAGGTAATGCTATCTTATCTGTATTTTTGTGGTTTTGGCGCAGATAAAATATCATTAACTCCTGATAATTAAATATGGAAAAAAAATTAACATAGGTCTCTATGCAATAAAGAGATAAAACATTCTTTCCTGGAGGTAATAGGTAATGAAATTGCTTATTATAAATGGTAATGAACTTCTTTATCTGTTAACAAGTAATGAACTATCTTATGATAGATGTCCGATCCATATGTAATAATTTATTGTGCCCATTGAAGAACATCCGTCTTCATCTGTTACATGCAATTTCATTCGCTAAGAAAACGATTCCTTGACTGCTAGCAACCAAAAGCTTTAAAAATATGAAAAATGTACATTTGATTTATTCTTTAATATATATATTTTATTAATTCCATAGATTCATTTTCTCACTTATTTTCAACCGAGTGTTCTGTAGGAAACAAAATTTACTTCCTGGTCTCGCACGTCCTTGAATAATAAATAAATAAATAAATAAGGTTTAATTAAAGTTAGCATGGTTAAACTACAATTTTTGCTTAGATCCTGCAAGAAATAGACAAAA
>MJUU01008722.1:6769-21266 GCA_002080025.1 Modiolus philippinarum | reverse complement strand
TCCTTAGATGGTCCCTTCCAAAAAAGGTATCCGGCAGGTCCGTACCTAATCCAAGATGGCCGCCAGCGGGGAACATAGTTTTAACATAGAACCCTTAATAATGGGAAGGACATTCAAAGATCTTCTTGTCAGAAACTACCAGTCCAATAATAACCAAACTTAGTCACAATGTTCCTTAGATGGTCCCTTCCAAAAAATGTATCCGGCAGGTCCGTACCTAATCCAAGATGGCCGCCAGCGGGGAACATAGTTTTAACATAGAACCCTTTATAATGGGAAGGACATTCAAAGATCTTCTTGTCAGAAATTACCAGTCCAATAATAACCAAACTTGGTCACAATGTTCCTTAGATGGTCCCTTCCAAAAAAGGTATCCGGCAGGTCCGTACCTAATCCAAGATGGCCGCCAGCGGGGAACATAGTTTTAACATAGATCCCTATGTGAAGGACATTCAAAGATCTTCTTGTCAGAAACTACTAGTCCAATTAGAACCAAACTTGGTCACAATGTTCCTTAGATGGTCCCTTCCTTAGATGGTCCCTTCCAAAAATGTATCCGGCAGGTCTGTACCTCATCCAAGATGGCCGCCAGCGGGGAACATAGTTTTAACATTGGACCCTATGGAAAAGACATTCAAAGATCTTCTTTTCAGAAACTACCTTTCCATTTATAACCAAACTTAGTCACAATGGCCCTTAGATGGTATCTTCCAAAAGGGTATCTGGCAGGTCCATCCCTCATCCAAGATGGCCACCAGCGGGAACATAGTTTTAGCATTGGACCCTATGAAATATACATTCAAAGATCTTCTTCTCAGAAAATACTAGTCCAATTAGAACCTCTGCCCAAATTTTTGAATTTTTATTTGAATTGTGGTCTGAATGTTTTAATTTCAGCAACATGTATTACCTTGATTATAAGGGGAACCCCTGCCCAAATTTTTTTTGAATGGTGCTCTGTTATGGGTTGTAATGGATGGTGGAGCTTTCGGTTGCCATGGAAACTAAACAAGAACACTGTAATTTTAGCAGAAAAAAGTATTCAGTTAAATTTTGTGTTTCCTATTGGAAATGCCTTTTATTTATGTCAGCCATGGTCCAGGTGAGCGATACAGGCTCTTGAGAGCCTCTTGTTTATTATATATTTTTGAAAACTACATGAAGTACGGTTGAAAAAAAAATAAACTAGACTCAGAACACCTTAACTTGAGCATGAATCGGGCTTGATTCTCATGCTTTTTTCAAAGTATTAAAGAGAAGTGCCATATACATAAATACTTAGCAGATTTTTCAAGTAAAAATATTTCAAAACATTTCAGAAATAGTGATTAAATAAATGAATATTAAATGTATTTGACTGAGTTTATTTTATTTAGTGCACATATTTATTTCTCTTTACCTTGTTGTTCAACATTCAGTGGAAACTAAAAAATTTGTTAAAATTGAAGGGTTTCACCTTATAATTAAAGACAAGTTTACATAAAAATATGCTAAAAGTTTAAATCTTTCATTTTAATAAAATTTGAATTTGAATTTGAATTAAAGAATTACTATTGATTTTAATTTCCACTGTCAGTAATCTGTGACAAGTCAAAATATAGATTTCATACTGAAATGGACATCTCTATTCATTGTTTACCTATTGAAACATGTATAATATTAAAATGGCTAGTCACATGTTCTTTGAAATTTACATAAATGCCTAATGTTTTTATTTTTGTATACACAGGAAGGACCATTGGTTCTTGTACATTAACTCCCTCTGTGAAAATCATGTATAGAAAAATAAATTAACATAGGCAGCTAATGGGCATCTTTTTAATAATGGGAGAAAAAATTCTGACACTAATAGTCAGAGTTCAAAAGATATATGAAGAGAAATATGTGAAAAAATTAAATTGGGATTTTTAATTAATTTTTTATGGTGGGTCTATAGAAATCAAATAAACAATAGTTGGATGTTTTCTGGGACAAAAAGGGGGTCTGTTGATTGATTTGCAGTTTTTTACATAAAATTTCCATAGGTTTAACCTTGAACTGAGAAGGGGACCTTTAACCCTAAATGATAATAAAGCTGCACGTTTAAATACAAAAATACACCGAAAGCATACCAAATAAAAAATATAACACTGAAACAAGATGAAAAGCAGCATAAAAACAATAAATATTTGCTTGAAACACTGCAAGTAGTATCATATATCCACAAACGTTGCAAAATTATCGAATGAGGTTTTTTTGTAGAACAAACGAACATATATGTTTGAGTGGCCTGGAGGTCACATTGAAAACAAAGGTATAAAATCTACATTCTATGACACTTTAACTGAATGGCCAGAAATACCACACATGCAAGCAAATCTCCGTACAGCATTATCCCTGTTTAATCAAGACAAGATAGACATGGCAGGTAAGTACATAGAAATGATCCTCCCATTACGAGGAAGTACATAGAAATGATTACTACTGAGCATCCACTCAATACGAAGATGTACATAGAAATGATTACTTTTGATGATCCTCTCAGTGCGAGGAAGTACATAGAAAGGATTACTATTGAGCATCCTCCAAATACGAGGAAGTACATAAAAATGACTACTATTGAGCATTTTCTCAATACGAGGAAGTACATAGAAAAGATTACTATTGAGCATCCTCCAAATACGACAAAGTACATAGAAATGATAACTATTGAGCCTCCTCTCAATACGAGGAAGTACATAGAAATGATTACTTTTGAGCATCCTCCAAATACGAGGAAGTACCTAGAAATGATAACCTTTGAGCATCCTCCAAATACGAGGAAGTACATAGAAATGATTACTTTTGATGATCCTCTCAATGCGAGGAAGTACATAGAAATGATTACTATTGAGCATATGAGGAAGTTCCTCATATTGAGCATACGAGGAAGTACATAGAAATGATTACTTTTGAGCATCCTCCCAATACGAGGAAGTACATAGAAATGATTACTATTGAGCATCCTCCCAATACGAGGAAGTAAAAAGAAAATGATTACTTTTGATCATCCTCTCAATACGAGTAAGTACATAGAAATGATTACTATTAAGCATCCTCCCAATACGAGGAAGTACATAGAAATGATTACTTTTGATCATCCTCTCAATACGAGGAAGTACATAGAAATGACTACTTTTGAGCATACGAGGAAGTTCCTCATATTGAGCAATACGAGGAAGTACATAGAAATTATTACTTTTGAGCATCCTCCCAATACGAGGAAGTACATAGAAATGATTACTATTGAGCATCCTCTCATTACGAGGAAGTACATAGAAATGACTACTATTGAGGATACGAGGAAGTTCCTCATATTGAGCAATACGAGGAAGTACATAGAAATGATTACTTTTGAGCATCCTCCCAATACGAGGAAGTACATAGAAAAGACTACTATTGAGGATTCTCCAAATACGAGGAAGTACATAGAAATGATTACTTTTGATGATCCTCTAAATGCGAGGAAGTACATAGAAATGATTACTATTGAGCATACGAGGAAGTTCCTCATATTGAGCAATACGAGGAAGTACATAAAAATGATTACTTTTGAGCATCCTCCCAATACGAGGAAGTACATAGAAATGATTACTTTTGATTATCCTCTCAATGCGAGGAAGTACATAGAAATAATTACTATTGAGCATACGAGGAAGTTCCTCATATTGAGCAATACGAGGAAGTACATTGAAATGATTACTTTTGAGCATCCTCCCAATACGAGGAAGTACATAGAAAGATTACTATTGAGCATCCTCCCAATACGAGGAAGTACATAGAAATGATTACTATTGAGCATCCTCCCAATACGAGGAAGTACATAGAAATGATTACTATTGAGCATCCTCCCAATGCGAGGAAGTACATAAAAATGATTACGATTGAGCATCCTCCCAATACAAGGCAGTACATAGAAATGATTAGTTTTGATCATCCTCTCAATGCGAGGACTTGACAAAAAGATGTTAATTACTAACCAGAGAGCGACTCCTCAAAGGATATGCGGACAATATGTGAAATTGAAGTTGATTCTACGGACGCAATTTCGGGTTGGTTGACAAGTTTAATACGTTTTTACATTTGACTTGATTTTAGTATTGTGTCGTTTCATCACAACTATTCGACTTGACCTGTCCCTGGATTCAATTAATATTATTGAATGCATTATTTTGAAGTTTCATTGGGTATGAAAGTGTTGAACGAAGTACATATTTAATGAAGCGCGGTAGCGCTTCATCCCGGTCAACACTTTCATAATCCCTATGAAACTTCAAAATAATGCATTCAATTCATAAACCATTTACAACCGAATTATTAAAAAAAAAACATGTGGATTCGTTTTTGACAATTTCATCCACCAGGTGGTCAAATGTGTTTCATGGGAATCTCAACTTCACGTTGATATACCACGTGAGAGATGTTCGACTATCAAATTGACGGAATTTAAATGAATATGCATGAAATGTAATTATATTAATAACTTTAGGGAACATACTGTGCGCTGCTTTTAGCTGACCTTTTCCTTTATTCGTACGAGGCCAAGTTTTAACAAGGGCTCATTCAAAGAAAACAAAAACATTTAGCCCAGTCCTTTAATTTCAGCTTCCGCTACATAGACGATGTACTTTCTCTTAATAATCCTAAATTTAAGGAGTATTTACATTGGATCTATCCAAATGAGCTTGAAATTAAAGAAACAACTGAAACACCTACTTCAGCTTCGTACATAGATCTTTTATTGTATATTGACGAAGATGGACGTTTGTAATCTAAGCTATATGACAAGAGTGATAATTTTAATTTCCCAATTGTGAACTTTCCCTTTCTTAGCAGCAATATATCTACCTCTCCAGCCTATGGAGTGTACATTTCACAGTTGATTCGTTTCTGCCGAGCGTGTAGTTTGTACAGTGATTTTTTTAACAGAGCAAAACACTGTCCAAAAAGCTGCTTAGTCAGGGATTTGTTCAACCTATGTTAACTTCATCTCTCAAGAAATTCTATGGCCGTCACCATAAAATCATTGAAAGATATGACGTGTCAGTATCCCAAATGAAAGTGGACATTTTTAGCTAGATTCACGTCTTCCCGGATTTGGCTACCGACTTTGACATTTTCCCGAATTGAATCACTCACAGTGTGACGGGTGCTTTTAACAGAGCAGGACATGCTTATCCTTCAGGAGCACCTGATGTCACT
Source organism: Modiolus philippinarum (assembly GCA_002080025.1). Lineage (NCBI taxonomy): Eukaryota > Metazoa > Mollusca > Bivalvia > Mytilida > Modiolidae > Modiolus > Modiolus philippinarum. The sequence continues at coordinate 16,046 of MJUU01008722.1, read as the reverse complement.
CTCAGTATCACTGGAGTTCACACTGTGAGTGCCTTTGTTTTGAATGTTGTAATTTCTGTTTCTGTGCTTTGTATCTGTCTAACGTCATTGTTTTTTTTGTGTGTGTCTAACGTCATTGTTTTCTATGTTCTCGCTTTGGCCGTGTCTTTGGACTTCGATTTTTGTAAATTTCACTCCTTTTTTCCTTCGGTATTCTACTGCCGTTGTTTTAGACATACAATTTTTCACGTGATGGATAATGCAATAAGACGCTTTTAAACACTATCGACGTACCCGGTCTCGTTCATTAGGCATCTGGTTTCTCGTGATTCTACCTGAATGGATGGCGAGACTCGAATGTCGATAAAATACTCTTCCTTGTACTTTGGGTGAAGTTTTCAATTTGTTGATTTTTCGACATTTTTTTCCCTTAGTCATAATTTTCACCGTATGTATTACTATAGTAAACATATATGAACTGACCAGCAAGTCACGATCATAAACATTGTTTTTGTCACAGAATTTTATAGAGGTCATTGAAATTTATTGAAAATACAGCAACAATTATCAATAGAATGGTTCCAAATTTCTAAAAAGTTAGTTCATCAGTGAATTCAGTTTTTCTAATTGCTCAACGTCGCCTTGAAATTTCAACTTAAATTTATTTGTTTTCTCTTGTGTTCCATATTACAGGTGTATTTTTGGATACTATTGACAGAGTAGGCCACTGTTACGGGCATAATTCTAAAGAAATGGAAAATGCTCTTCAAGAGTTAGATGGTGTCATAAAAGAATTGATGGAGACAGTCACTTCCGGTCCACTACAAAATGAATTGAACATAGTGATATTTTCCGATCATGGCATGACAGATATATCAGAATCTCGGATAGTAGATATATCCGATCATGTCGGACAAAACGACGTCCATACTATACAGGATAAAGGACCAACTTGTGGTATTTGGCCAAAGAATGGAAAAATTAAGAAGGTATGTGTACGAATTAAGAAGAGTATTGTTTTCTCAATCTTAATTTGATTTAGTGTTTTAAAATTAGTTTTGTAATGAAAGCGATATTTTTTGCACAAAATTTACAGGATTTGACACACACAAGAAAAAATAATTGTCGGAACTATTCTTGTTGAATCCACTGTGTATCCGTTTCAAGATCTGACACAATGCACTTAATTAAGTTCGAAGACTGTTGGAAAAGACACCATTCTTTGGATGATTCAGGCTGATTGTTCCTGTGTGTGTCAGATAATTGGAACGGATTATTCTCTCTGGTATAAGACCAAGTATTGCCCTCTTGAAAAGAGGACTAATGTGTACCACATCAAACTTCAGTTGACAAAAAATTGGACAACTGCAGTAAAATATAGTTTTGTGCTTATTATTGAATTAAAATGACAGTTGATTTTTTTATTTAAAACAATGATCAAATACGTTGACATGACGAAATCAATTGGTGTCTAGTTATTCTTTTAACCAGACACTTTATACAATATAGCAAAAATAAGTTGAATCACAAAAGTTGAAGACAACAAGTCTGTAGGTAATAACGAGTTTCACACATTATCATGTAAATGTCTGTCCATTGTATAATCGGAACAGTATGTAATTTTTCTTACGCCAGGCAATGAAACACCCGAGTCTTTCCCCTAAATTTCATATGGCTATTTCTACCTCTCAAGTCTCTTCAGCACAGATAAAATCAAAATATTTGGAAGATCATTAACTGATAATATGATTTGACATAGTTACCAGTTTCTTTATATTTTATGTTGTCTTGCAAATTTGGTTGAGCGAAATATAAGTTCCCATCCCATTTTGCGTTGTTGATCACTAATCGCCAGTGTGTTAACTTTTTTACTGTCTGCATACAGAAACGTTGTTTACTTTATATTAACTTTCTGTGTATTACATAGGTATACTCTGGATTAACAGGAATGAAACATGAACATATTAAAGTATACAAGAAAGAAGATTTACCAGAACGTTGGCGATACAAAAATCACAGACTAGTGGCTCCTATTACTGTAGTGGCAGACGTAGGGTGGTACATTTTACCGGTAGGTACTGTATATTCGTGATTCTTAATGTAATAATGTTAATTGCTTCTATTGCTATATGGACAGTTGTCGCATTTTAAAGATAATTGTTAAGATTCTTTTTCTGCGACATGTTCACAGCCAAAAAAAAAAATTAAAGTAAAGCTTTTCAATGGACAAAGAAAAGAAATTTTAAGTTACAGAAAAGCATTGTGTGCCAACTAGAACATCTCTTTTATATTCTTTTACTAAAGAGACTCGTAAAATATTTTGGATAGAGCAGTTGTAAGGTTTCAAATCCAAAAAGTGCAACTCGTATAAAATCACTCAATTTATTACCACATTTTAGATAAATTATGTGGAATATTAAAATCAGTATGCGCGTACCTAGCGTGTGCAAGTTCCGATCAGTTATGAAACTATATTTTGCAAGGATTTTTTTCAAATTTCAACTTATAATGAATTCTTGGAGTCACGTGACGAGACTTACAAACGCTATTACCAAGCTTAAGTATTAAACGGAAATCATTTCTTAATACGCATATGAATTTATTTATTTTTGTAAAAAAGTATGCAGGACAAGGAATTCAGAAGAGCAAAGAGGGTCTTTTAAGAGGGTATCACGGTTACGACAATAAAGATGAAGATATGAGAGCAATATTTATTGCAACTGGACCAGGTAGGTTTAGTCCTTGATGGTTTTCCAGTTCTTCATTTTAAAACTTTACAATTTGAGCTTGTGCTTGGTACATTTAATTTTGATCCTTTTTCTGTTTCATTTCCATATTATTTAGTTGTTTCTCAAATGTTCTATTATGTTTATTAGTAAATGGCCAAGAAATCATTACATTCAATGTTTAACATACAAGACACGAAAGGCATTTTTGACAGGTAAAATGTCATATTTAATAGCATTATTTTAAAATTGGGCCATAATGGGTAAAGTGTTATTAAACAAGTACTATATTTAAAAAAGATAGTCAACGCAGTAAAATAGGCGTGTTTTCTTTGTTCTTCAAAACAACAATGTGCAAAACATTGTATGAAGCGATGCAACAATCAGAACGTACATGTAATTTTGATTGAATCTGACATATGTTATTGTGACAATTGATTTTGTATTACTCCTTTACAAAAAACGTTAACAGTACAATGCATTTACAACTCTGATATTTCCTATCATAACCTTACAATTACAGACCCGGCGTGCTCGTCGGTATGTGCGTATGACGACGGACGCCATTCTATTGTCGTGACTTTAACACACTCTTATTTCGCATGCATCCCTTTTCATAAATATTAATTCCAATGCACTTACGTTTGTAACGCTAATTTTGATTGGATGGCGTCAGAATTTTGAGGGGGTAAAATTCACGATTTACCGTCGGAACCAAAAGCAACGTAATAATTTGGCGCAGACGCACACCAAACTTCCGTTCATTTAAAAATCGATTTTGAATATTTTTTTGGATTTGCATTAGAATAGAGATAACCAAACTGTATTTTAGGATCTTCAGGGGTAAATCTAAGCTTTTACTGTCGCAAACATCCGTTTTCCGGCTCCGCTGACGCTCAGTTTGCGACAGTAAAATCTACGATTTACCCCCTCAGATACTAAAATACAGTATGGTTATCTCTTAATTTCGCAGGCAGATATATTTATATCTTGTTTTCTTAAATGGAAATTACATTCTCTTTCTCAACTCACCATATTAATTTTAAAATGCGCATTGACGACTGTCCAAATTCGTTCTGCTTTTTAGCATTTGTGCTCTTGCCCAAATGCACTCCCTTTCTAACCTCTCCCCTAAATACATGCTTCAGACGTTTGATTGATAAACTTGGTATTTGGTACATGTATGCATGTTTCAGTGGTGAGTATTTAAGATTATACTGGAAGGCTTCAGTTTAATCGCCAGACGCATTTCCTTTGTTGTACCTTTGTCACAAAGATATATAATAGTAAAAACCTGCAAACGACACTTAAATTCCCCCAAAACAGAAGAAATATCGTAGCCTAAATTGCCAATTAGTAATTATTTCTTAGATATAAATGAAACCTAAAATATTTTGAAAGTGGGTACCTAAGATAATCTAATAGCAATATATATACAGAGACATAAAATAAATATTATATTATATATCAATATTAATTATATGTCTCTGATATATACAAAATAAAATACAAAAAAAATTAATAATAATAAAGCAAAAAAAAATTCTAAATGAGACCCCGATATGACTTGTTAAAAATAAAACGTATTTTGAAAGCGAGATTCTCTCAAAAATACACCAATGCTTTCGATTAAAATTGCATTACTCATTTAGGACACATCCACGTTATGAATTTTAATTTTATCGGAACATATTTACCTGATAACTAACAATTCAAATAAGAGAGGTATTTTGTAACAATTTTGTCAGTCCTTGTGCTTTGAGTTTCGAAGTTTCTAAGAATATTAATATTACAATAGTTCGCGGCATTTTTGATAATCCATTCATAGTTCAATATGTGAACATTTTTGTGTATCACGATCGAGCCTTCTATTAATGAGTTATTAATCACACACACTTCAAGTAATTTTTTTCTGATATTGCAAATTTTAAATAGTTTTACAGTATTCATATTCTTGATTATGTATATACTAGGTTCGTACATGAAAGGTAACTGTTGAAAAATGCATCATTAGCTTGACCCACATTACCTGACAATCTGTGGGAAACTGATGAATGTAGTTTGATAACATGCTCTTTAATCAATAAATGGAAGTACACTTTATTTATTATGTTGTTATTATTCCTCGTACATCGCACATTTACAAAATTATTTTCCGACCGTCGAAGAATTAATGCAACTTTTTATTCACCTTACATCGTACGACATCACTCCTTTTAGGAACCTCAATTTGTTGTACAGGAAGACGTTTTTATCCAATCAGAGTGAAGATATTTGGTCATGGGACTCTGTCACCAAGGTTTCAGCATCATAAAGTTCAAAGGTTTAAAAGCGAGCATAAAAAAAGCGTGCGTCGGAAAAAGACGTGGAAATTAATTTTTAGAGACGAATTGTTACAGCCGCTTAAATGCATCATATTAGTTGAATATAGTTTTTCTTAAAAACTTTTCACAAAGTCCATTCTCTCCATTTTCAGATATTATATAGAATTATACACTGTAACAAAATGATTTGTACTTGTTTAATTTGGTCGTGAGATCTGATTGTTTTCCTTTTTTTATATTCAACATCATTGCAAACTTACCAATAACAGATATAAAAAATATTTCATTTCCATCAAACTTCTAAAAAACTCTGTAGCCCAGTACTTCGGTACTGGCCTGAAAACCGATTTTATTTGGAAACTTACAAATATCTAAATAAGAAAGTAGGTTTATAGTAACTTCGGTATTTTGTTATATATTAAAGGACTCCAAAACCGTGAAAATCGAAGTTTTTTTTAATTTAGTACAAATGTCATGTTGGTTGACGTGTTTTTGTAGTACAGGTAAATAATTTGAAGCTGAGGAGTACGAATAACCAAATATATCTGTAAAAAGACGAAATCAGTTAAAGGCAGAATTTTCCTACTCGGTTTTTTAACAAAATTTTATACATTGCAAGTTTCTGAATATAAATATGGATTAATGAATAATATAAATTGAAGAAGATCTCCAGTACTGGTGAGTTATATTACTCAGCAGGGTAAGTGAGAACCGAACCGTCAATCAAAAGAACGAACAATCCATGGACAATGGCAACATCGGACACACTAAGAAACAAGGACACCACTCAAGTACGGGACAAAAAAGAAAAATAAAGACACACGCACAGAACAACACAGACCCAATAAAAACCATGGGTGAGATCAGGTGTAACGGTAGAGTAAGCATCTCCTGCTTCTTACGTAGAATCGACGTGATATTTCTTCTTTCCGCATCAAGACTCATGTATAAACATATCGCAGCCGTGAACATTTTGGAATACCAAACTTGAAGTCAAATTTAGCAATGGCAGGGCATCCGTACAAAGTTTGATTATTTAAAATTCTTTTTTTTTGTGCTATAAATGTTCGTAAATTTGTCTATGTTCGTGATAATTGATCACTGAAGTGACAAATTTAAAACATACCTGAACAAGAGTTTTTTTTTTGTTTTTTTTTTGTTTAAAATTCCCTTTTGTTGTTCTGTGTCGTTTTAGATTTCAAGAAAAATTATAAGACAAGTCCAGTCAAAGCAGTAGATTTGTACCAAGTAATGTGTAAAGCTTTAGACATTCAGCCTTCAGGACATAGAGGGACATGGTCTAATGTGAAAGATATATTTATAAAATTGGATTCCAAATAAAGGCAAATATTTTGTTCTCCTTACTTACATTCATCTAGAATAGGTGGTATCGTGAAACTTATTTTCGCGACTTTCGCATGTGTGAAAATATCGCGAAAATAAATCGTCGTGAAAAGTTTATATCCTTATAAAAATGCATTAACAGAAATAGAAAATCGCGAAAATTAGTCTCCGCAAACTTCAACAGAAGGTACAAAACGCGAATTAAAGAAACCGCGAAAATAAGTTGGTTTACAGTATTATATTGTACATTAAGTGATGTTATTACCTATTTGTGTTAGTCTACAACATGACAAGCTTTATGACATTACTCACTGGATGTTGACAATGATAAGATTGCAAATCTGTACATAGTTTTATCACTAGATTGTTATGTCATTGATGTTGCTCTTGTCTGAATTTAAGTGACAAATTTTCAGGAAAAATATATTAAATATTTTACAAAGTCTGTTAAAGGAAAATATAGTTTTGACGGCAATTTTTACGTAATGGGAAACATAGTTTTAACGTTAATGAAACGTAGTTGTAACGTTAATTTTGGCGTAATGGGGCTGAATAAATTTGTTCAGTGGAAAAAGCACAAAGTTCGGTTTTTGGGTGTTTTGTCCTTTTCTATCCATTTGAAATCGATTTTTTTTTACAAATATTCGCTAAAAATATAATACAAAAATGGTTCTTTGATTGAGAAGACTCTAGTTAACTAAGGAACCAGTGTATTTTCTTTTTGTTTTTGTTCTTCGGGTCAATTAACTTATTGTTTCCAACAATATGTTGCATATATAGGCGTGTGCATATAATTACCGTTCTTTACATATAAATGTTACACTCATGACTAAAATTTGGATGAGAATTTTATTCATTCACAAATAATGATTCTGACTGATGAAATCACAATTTCGACAAATATATGATCATATATCAAAAAAGCACGGTATGTTCCATGTAGTTAATGCAATGTGGACTGCAATGAAGATTCATGACAGGTGAGGTAAAAGGAATGCCGCCAAGATACTGACTCATGTAGTTAATGCAATGTGGACTGCAATGAAGATACTGACTCTTCCCTTCATGACAGATGAGGTAAAAGGAATGCCGCCAAGATACTGTCTCATCCCTTCATGACAGGTGAGGTAATAGTAGTGCCGCCAAGATACTGACTTTTCCCTTCATGACAGGTGCCGCCAAGATACTGGCTCTTCCCTTCACGACAGGTGAGGTAAAATGAGTGCCGCCAAGATACTGGCTCTTCCCTTCATGACAGGTGAGGTTATCGGAGTTCCGCCATGATACTGACTCTTCCCATCATGACAGGTGAGGTAAAAGGAGTGCCGCCAAGATACTGACTCTTCCCTTCATGAAAGATTGGGTAAAATGAGTGCCGCCAAGATACTAACTCTTCCCTTCATGGCAGATGAGGTAAAAGGAGTGCCGCCAAGATACCGACTCTTCCCTCCATGACAGATGAGGTAAAAGGAGTGTCGCAAAGATACTGACTCTTCCCTTTATGACAGATGAGATAAAAGGAGTGCCCCAAAGATACTGACTCTTCCCTTCATGACATATGAGGTAAAAGGAGTGCCGCCAAGATACTGACTCTTCCCTTCATGTCAGGTGAGGTAAAAGGAGTGACGCAAAAGATACTGAAAAATAACGACTAAGGGCCTGTTCACACTGCAAAAGTTAATCAGGATTAACTTAATCCACAATGTTTCGTGTATTTTAACTAAAAACCGGTTAATGTGAACGTAACGTTCTGGATTAACTTAATCCGGATTTAAATTAATCCAGATTAACTTAATCCGTATTAACTCCAGTGTGAACAGGCCCTAAGACGTTTATTGTGCCCACATCTCATCTTACTTTTGACTTGATGAGTACCCTGTGGTTGTTTAAGGGCAAACGATACAGTTACAGGGGAGATAATAACGTTGTTAAGTGGAGTGGTAACGTTTTCCCAATCTTCGTGACGTCGCTCAAAACATCGTCGTGAATTCGCGGGAAAAGGACAGTACGTAACCCACACCATTGTATTCATCACTGCGAGATGTAAACTGGTCCTCCGTTCCACAATGCTACGCTCGTCAGTGTAGCCAGCGTAACACAACAGGAACCCAGTTTATGCGAGATGCAGTCTCCAGGATCTTACTCACAACACATCTGTTATATCAATTTACAATGTAAAAAATTAAACATCGCTTTATTATTGTATTCACAAAATAGGTCTTGAATTTTACACCTGAAAAATGTCATATCGGTATCACAGTGGTTAGGCTCGTTAGATGTTCAAATTATACATATAGTATTATTTTAACATTTAACGAGCCTAGCCCCTGTGATCGGTATAAGACGGGGCGGGGTGCGTAAAACGTGCAACCGTCACGGTGAATGATCGACTGTGTATTTGAACAAGTCGTACAACAGCTATATACTGTAGACGTCGTGTTGTGAGGGTGTAGCAACTAAGTTACTACTATACCAAGTGAATACAGGATTTATTTGGTTTGATTTACGAGACATCTAACATGTTAAATAGTTGGTAAATGCCCGGTCTATCTTCTGTAGTACCTTCTAGGATAAAATAAATGTTGTTTTTATTTTTTTCTTGTCCATTAATTACGATAATTCATGATTTACGAGACATCTAACATGTTAAATAGTTGGTAAATGCCCGGTCTATCTTCTGTAGTACCTTCTAGGATAAAATAAATGCTGTTTTCATTTTTTTTCTTGTCCATTAATTACGATAATTCAAGATCTAAATTTTCCGTGCTTTTAGAATTGAATCAAAACACTAAACACGACTTTCTTCCGTTAACTGTTACTTGCATGTTTTGGGTCGCTTGTTATTTAAACATTCAACTGAATTTACGTAAACGGACACAACATCGTCAGTATGTATGGGTCACA
>MJUU01008720.1:138627-174962 GCA_002080025.1 Modiolus philippinarum | reverse complement strand
AAATACAATAAGGTCTTTCCACTGTAGTGGGAAAGACCTTAATTATTGCAGTTGGAGTTTACATATGTGTTATGGTCTCATGTTCATTTACTCCATATCCTTTCGTAAAATACTAAGCATCAAATCTTTACAACTACCGATTTATTTTTTCCTATTTCAACCCATGAAATAATTTATCATTGCAAGAAGACATTGTAAAAAAAAAATCGCTCGAATTTATTTGCTGACCACGCTTTTAGGTTACCAAAACCGTACTTGTATTTTGTCTTTTTAAAATTAGAAATGCACAGGAATTATCTCTGTGAGACGCTCTATATGGTGCATTTTTATTTTTGGCGATATCTTGAATAGTAAGGTTGGAAGGAGTGCTTAAACCTATATGACAAAACGTCATGCAAAATGACGATTTACAGATTTTTATGCATCCGCTAAATGGACAATTTCTCCAACAGATCTTCATATATTCTCAAACTAATTATATATTTGGAAACAAGATATGACGAGCTTTCCATCGATATATAACAGTAAATGACAAGTCGTTCTATAAAACGTCATTAAATATGACATAACCCTCCAAAAAACGCTTATGACCCTAATTCGGGTCATAGGAACGGTAAAGAGTTAAATTTTTAATTTTTGAAAAACAGTTTATTTTGTTTTTATTCAAATTATTTTTTTACAAGCATGTTTAAATTTTGTAAAAAAAATATTTTGTTAATAACATTTGAATTTGTTTTTCCGAATGTTATTATATACAGACAGCAGTATTTGCACACTCAGTTTTCTCCTTTACTTTTAATATAAAGAAACACGTGAAAACATATTTTAGGTCAATGCAGATTAACATAAGGTTACTGTAATTTCTGTAGCTATTCTATTTCCACTTGGTTAATGCCTCTGCCGATGGACTTTTTGTCCAAATTGATATCACCAGCGCATGCGTTAAGTACTACTAATTAAAACTATTTCTATTTCTTTTGGACTGCAAATCCCCCCCACAGAAATGCGCATATGCAGAAACTTAATTCACAGTGTCTTCGGTATTTTGTTATTCATTACCACTGGGCCGATGGTGCGCTGTTTTTCCCTGAGGGTATTCACCACCCATACCCAGTACTTCGGTGCTAGCCCAAAAACCGATTTGATTTCAAAACATGCAATTTCTAGATTGAACAAAATTATGTTAAACCTTAGGAGTATCCCCTTCTTGCACAGCTCTGTCCTTGGCTGATTTTGGCTTTCCTTTTAGAGCCCACTGGTTCCTTGTTTTCTCTATCAGCTTTTACACATATTTCGATTTATGGATATCCAAATGATTTGATTTGATCAGCGCTGAAGATATATAAGTTGTCCAAATCTGCATATGCAGCTTAATTCACAGTTACTTTCGTATTTTTGTGTCAAAACATATTCTACTCCTGGCGAGAAACCGACATTTAAATATTTAAAGTTTGAAAATTCGATAAAACTAAACACATATTTAAGAAGAATCATGTAAAGCCGTGTCTTTAACTTATTTTTGGTGTCATTTTTAATCCTTTTGTTTATGCGTTAGATTTAACATATTTTGATTTCAAATCTAACAAATATTGTCATTGATTTGCACTGAAAAGGCTTAAGTTGTCGAAGAGCCATCTGCAGAAATTAAATTCACTGCAATTTCGGAATTTTGTTACTTGATTTTCTTCTTTCTACGAAGTTTTCACCGGTAAACAGAGTCTCACAACATCTCTGAACTCATTCGCTACTCAAGAGCTTGTGGTCGTTATAGTGGCTTCCTTGATAGATCTCAGTTGCTTACAAATAGACTATTTCAGCAAGGGTACGTTACCAAAAACTTAGTCATCACTTTAGAAGTTTTACAGTCGACATCAAGATCTTACGGATCGCTAAGGGATATCTGTTTCCCAGATGACAACAGATTTTTCCATGTACAACTAAAGTTTGTTTTTCATTTATCGGATTTGACTTTACTACCGGAGTTTACATGTTCATCACCGCGTGTATTTTAAGAAGCAGGAGATGCTTACCCTACCGGTACACCTGATCTCACCAATGGTTTGAATTGGGTCCGTGTTGTTCATCTGTATGTGTGTCTTCATTTTTCTTTTTTTTATGACTCGAGTGGTGTCCTTGTTTCTTAGTGTTTCCAATGTTGCAATTGTCCATGGGTTGTTTGTTCTCATTTACTTTACTGTTTGGGTTTTTGTTTAGGCGTATGTTGTTTATAGAACAAAAAGTGTAACATTTTACATCCCGAAAAAATTAATTCTTCTACTACTTAAGATGATAAACAACAATAAAAGTGTCAGCATCTCCTGCGTCTTATAGTACACCCGCCGTGTTGAACATGTCAACTCTGGAAGTCAAGTAAAATGTAGTAGAGGAATAAACAACTGTAGCTGTAAAGGGAAAGATCTGTTGTCATCTGGAAATCAGATAATTCATAGCGGGCAACACAATCGTGATTTCATCTGTAACACTTCTGTAGAGATGGCATGAAGTAATGGGTAACATACCCCTTTTTAAGTAGCCTATTCGTGTGCAACCGACCTTTATCTCCATTTTAATAAAAGAAAAATAATAAAAAGGGCCTTCATTACGACTGCATTCAAATAAGAGTAACAAGTCATTGCATCGACGTCTGTTCAATGCAAGAAATCAGTATCGGAACTGCAGCACAAACCTTTTACAGAGATCCTATTCATAATCTTTCTATTGACCGTAAGATAAAAGATACCAATGAAATTTAAGAAAACGTTATCTTTTTGAATAATTTAGAAACGTTTGATTGACTCAATGAACACAAAGCGCTTTTCTGATGCAGGTACGAAATCCGGTTATACAAAGTTCCTTTGTTGTTTACGTTTGTCTTTAAAGTGGTATTTTTCTATTGTAGTTCTCTCTGCGAATTGCATGTGATGAAAGATTTTCGGCCATTGTACATGTAGCTGCTTCCTATTATCTTTACTACTTTTAGCAAAATTGTAGTATTTGTTTTGATTGAAAAAGGCTCAAATAGTATAGCTCTTTCAATTTTTTTTTTACCAGAACTGAAACGTTGCGTCTGTTAGTGCTAATTTTATCAGGTAAAATTTACCCCTTATTTGAAAGAAACAGACATCATGCTGATTTTCAGCAGTTTCGTGATTAAAAGGGTCACAGCAGAAAGTCTTCAGGACCTTAAAATTAAGAAGGAAAGCGTGTTGAAAATGTCAATTCAATATTAACCAAGAAAACTTTTATTAAGTTTTCTCAAATTAAATCTAGCCTGCAGCGAACCAGGAATAATTACCACTGAGGGAAAATGCTCTTCCATAATTATGATGTCAGAATAAAGTTTGTATTTTAACCATTTTCTTGTTTTGAATTCAAAAACGGACGCTTTTACCAAAGGTAATGAAGATTATTGGATCAACAAGAAAAGAATTTTACGTGGAGTAAGCAGTATTTTAGCTGTAATATAAGAATAAGTTAATTACTTCTAATAAAAATTCTTTTGGATGGATCAATCAGGGCAACCCATTTTAATTGTCAATGAAACGCAGCAGTCAGAGACTGCACATCCCCCGCTCCCAGCAAAGTCGAAATGCACGAATTTTTGTGAACGCATGTATCATTGACAATCAGACCTTGACCGTTCTCACGAGCTTACAGTGAATGTTGATGTATTTATTTGTGCTAACCTGGTAAATTAAGAAATATTTCCTTCAAGTTTATATCACTGAAGCTATCTTAATACTATAAATCAATATACATGGAATATAAATGTACAAATATTAATAATTATTATTGAATGATTATATCTTCTGCGAAATAAACTCTGCTTCAATAAACTCTGCTTAGCTGAAACCATCAGTGAACCACAAACATAAAATTAATATGTATGTATGTATGTGGGGCCGACCCCCGGGGATGACCACTAAACTTGTTTTGTCATGCCCACTAAGAATATATATCGTTTAGGGGTGGGGATCTCAACTGTTTTTTAGATAAATTATAATTTTCAAAATGAGGGAGGGGGTGGGGCCGACCCCTGGGGTGGCCATTGAATTTCTCTTGTCATGCCCATTAAGAATATATATGGTTTAGGGCTGGGGATCTCAACTGTTTTTGAGATAAATTATTATTTTCAAAATGAGGGGGGTGGGGCCGTCCCCCGGGGTGGCCATTGAATTTCTCTTGTCATGCCCATTAAGAATATATATATGGTTTAGGGGTGGGGATCTCAACTGTTTTTGAGATAACTTGTAATTTTCTAAATGAAGGGGGCGGGGCCGACCCCCGGGGGTGATCATGAAACTCGTCTTGTCATGCCCATTAAGAATATATATGGTTTAGGGGTGGGGATCTCAACTGTTTTTGAGATAACTTGTAATTTTCTAAATGAGGGGGTTGGGGCTGACCCCCGGGGGTGACCAAGAAACTCGTCTTTAAATGTGGAATATAAATACATATGGTTAAGGGGTGGGGATATGAACTGATCTTACCATATTTTGAGATTTTACATATTAGGGTGTAGCCCCACCCCCCGGGCCAAAATCAAAATTCCGAAACCTTTGGCACAGACAACTCCCCAAGTGTTACTAGTGTACCTAATTTCATGTTTCTATCTTCTACGGTGTAGGAGGAGTTCTTGGACAATCGTTTTTAGACATTTTTTAACCCCTTAGGGCATTGCCCCTAAGGGCGGGATCAAAATTTTGATACCCTCTTTCAACTTGGGAAAGGCAATATAAGTAGTGACATAAGTTCCAATATCCTAGCTTTAACACTTTTGGAGATATCTCCATTTATGGGATATCGCGAAATTTGTTTTTCGCTCATAATTTGGCCCCAAGGGGTCGAATTCCAATTTTTAGGGGTCTATTCCCTAGTGGGTCATATACTCTTCCATGATGCCAAATTTTAAGTTTCTATCTGTTGCGGTTTCAGAGATATGCCTTGCCACTACAGACGTACGTACGTACGTACGTACGTACGGACGGACTGCATTACATGATCCCCCCGCTTTCGCTAAGCGGGGGGATAATTAAAGAGGAACAAAAGTTGTCAGAAGGAAACATAGCTCGCCGGGGATTAGAATGCACAATAAATTCGAAAGTTATACATTTTCATAAATAACACAATGTAATCGGTTTTCGGGACAGCACAGAAGTACTGGCTTCTGTGTTGGCGAGTACCAACGGGGACCAACAGTCCACCAGCAGTGGCATCGGTCCAGTGGTAATAAATAACAAAATACTGAAATAACTGCTAAATTGTTTTCTGCATACTATGCGCATTTCGACGACTTTTCTTCAGTGCAGAATACATTAAAACATTTGGAAGTCCACAAACTAAAAAACGTGTTAATGCTGATAGAGAACAAGTAACCAAAGGATTTAAATAGAAAAGCCTAATTAATCGATTGATTGATTGAATATTGTTTAACGTCTACTGAGCAATATTTCAGCTATATCACGACGAGAACAAGTTTGTTAATAAGTCATCACTTTTGGGTATGGAAATGGTAATGGGACGGGAAATTCTGACTGCCACTGGAAAAGTAGGGTGAAATCGAAAAGGGTGGGGAATTTAGTCTTGTAGCCGATCACCTACAGACCACTCAAAAAGAGCTTGGCTTGCTACAAGGGTTCTTTAACGTGCAGGAAGCGTGGCAGAAATTAATCGAATGAGAGAGCCTTGCATGAGGGAGATACTCCTTAGTTTAAAAAAATGTAAAATTTAGATATTGAAAGTTTTAAAATGGCGCTCACCTTACAATATGCTTCTTTGTAACGCATGGCCGATATGTTTATTACCAATGCAGTCTAATGTATAGCTATGCTCTCAAGTAACACCTGTTTTTTTTTTGTTTGAATCCTATTGAAATAAATTATTTTTGTAAATAACCTTTTATATACATTTAGTTAAATCTGCTTGAATAGTTTCAGAGGGGATGATGGAAAGGATGTTTTTTTTCATACCGGGATCCAATATTAAGCTATGTTCCACAGTGAAGGCCATGTTTTTTTGGACCGAAGTGAAATGAGCAATGTTTGTAAAGTACCTTCCGTACATTATTCCTGTTATTTTTCCATAGGGTCCAATGTTTAACTATGTTCCGTGCTGGCGGCAATGTTTTCTATCATATTGTAACAAAATGAGCAGTCTTTGTTAAGGATCTTCCATACATTCTTCCTGTAAAATGTTGTTAAATTTACTTCCACGGTTTCAAGGAGATAATAACAACAGGCTCTCAAGAGCCTGTATCGCTCACCTGGCACATTGATGACACAACAAGTCAAAATAATCCCAACGTTTAAGGGTCTCAATTTCTAGTTTGGTAATAGACATTGATGTTATATGATCCAAAATTAAAGTATAATCCCCATTAGCAGCCATATTTGATCGGGCGTAGACCGACTGTCACCTTTCTTGAAGAAGACCATCTAAGAATCATTGTGTCTCACTTTGGTTCCAATTGGCCTAGTCGTTTCAGAGATCTCTGAATGATTTCTTATGGGGTCCAAGGTTAAACAATGTTCCCCGCTGACTGCAATCTAGGATGCTATGCGGATATGCTGGACACATTTTATGAAGGGGACCAAGTAAGTACCATTGTGATCAAGTATGATTCCAATTGGCCATGTACTTTCAGAGAAGATCTTTGAATATGTTTCCTTATAGGGTAATACGTTAAAACCACGTTCCCTACTGGCGGCCATCTTGGATATGATTTGGACTTGCCGAATACATTTTAAAAAGAGTCACCTAAGGACCATTGTGACTAAGTTTGGTATCAATTGGTCCAGTATTTTCAGAGGTTTTTTTGCAATATTGTCTAATTTTCGACAAAGTTCCCCGCTGGCGGCTACTTGGATGGCGTGTGGACTTGTCGGACACAATTTTCAAAAGGGAACACTGAAGGACTATTGTGACCAAGTTTGGTTCCAATTGCCGCAGTGTTTTCAGAGATCTTTGAATGCTTTCCCATAGGATCCAATGTAAAAACTGCTTTCCCCGCTGGTGACCATCTTGGATATGATACGGACTTGCCAGACATTTTTTAAAGGGGCCACCTAAGGACCATTATGACCAAGTTTTGGCCCAGTGGTTTCAGAGAGGGACTTTGAATATACGGTCCATTTTTCGACAAAGATCCATTTGGCAGCCATATTGGATGGCGTGTTGACTTGCCGGACACATTTTAAAGGGTACTACCTAAGGACTATTGTGACCAAGTTTGATTCTAATTGGCCCAGCGGTTTCAGAGAAAAAAATGTTTGAATGAAAAGTTTACAACGGACAGACCAACGACACAGTGAAAGCAAAAGCTCACCATGGAATAGCCAGACCAGTTATAGAGTCTATGCATGCAATGATGCCAAAATACTACTTTAAAATTTATTTAGAAAAGATATTTGCATGGTAGGCAAACGATAATCATTGAAGGACACAATATCCATTGATATACAAAAATTGTCACAATGTGAAATAAGTTAAGACTATGAAAGTATTTTTGCCAAAAAAATTGTAAAAATTTGTACAAAAACACGTTTTTTAATTATGTAATAAATAATCGTTTTAATAATGTTATAGCAAGGAATTTCTCTAAAACTTGAAAGAGAAAAGTGAACAATACAAGATTTGAAAACAGAATTTAAAGGGAAATAACCCATAAACCATATGGCATTGAAGAAAAAAAAATGGTGAAAAAAAGTCAATAACCTCTACACAGGCATTTGGATTATCTTCAAAATTTCAGAGTATGTAGATCTTGATATGCTGAATATTTTTCTGTTTCAGTTTTTGAAATAAAAAATGCATAAATTTTGAAAATTTTACGGAAAATGGCTGTAACGCTGAGAGGGTTTCAGATGTTCTTCAAAATTGCAGGGCAGATAGATCTCGGCATTCTGAATAATTTTACCTCGATGTCAGATTTTTTATATCTGCAACGGTTTTTGCCAAAAAACAGCAATTTACCCCCTATGTTCTATTTGAAGTAACAGTGGCCATGTTGTTTGGTGCTCGGACTAACCTAACACATTTTTATAAACTACATACCCTGGTGATGACACAGGTAAAGTTTGGATAAAATTGGCCCACTGGTTTCAGAGGTGAAGAGTTTATGACGGACGACGGACGCCAAGTGATGATAAAAGCTCGCCCTGGCATAGCCAGGTGAGCTAAAAATGTGATTTTTTCCAAAAAGGTCCTAAGTTAAACTTAAGTTCAACGCTGGCAGCCTTGTTTTTTGTCAGATCGGAACAAAATTAGCAGTCTTCGTTAGAACCTTTAGTACACAATTCCTGTAAAGTTTGGTTGAATTTGTTTCAGTAGTTTCAGAGGAGAAGATCAAATGTGATTTTCAAAAAAAAACATTTTCAATGTTAAACTACGTACCATAATGACGGCCATTTTATTTATCGGATCGGAACCAAATGAGCAATCTTTGTTAAGAACCTTTAGTACATCATTCCTGTAAAGAATGGTTGAATTTGCTTCAGTGGTTTCAGAGGAGAAGGTGAAAATGTGATTTTTCCCATAGGGTCCAATGTTAAACCTAAGTTCCGTGCTGGCGGCCATATTTTATATCGGATCAGAATGAAATGAGCGACGGACGGAAAGATAGACGACGGACACCAAGTGATGGTAAAAGCTCAAACTGACCCTTTGGTTCAGGTGAGCTAAAAATCAGCTTTCGAGCCAGCACAGAAGTACTGGTCACTGCGTTGGTGACTACCAACGGGGGCTAACAGTCCTTCAGCAGTGGCATCGGTTCAGTGTTAATAAATAACACTGTGCGGTTGATATGGGGATGTAAACGTGGATTCTTCTGGCTGATTAACCATGTCAAGAAAATCAATAATCGTGATAATGTAAAGTTTCATCTAGACCAAAGTCATTCAAAAGCGTACATATAAGAGTTTTACATGGGTCATCTCACACTGTAAACAAAAAATATCCTACATTCTCATCACCGACTAAATTGTTATTTTGATATTTGTCATTTTCTTCAAAATTTACAGCATTTTTATTAAATTAACCAGACCGTGCTGAATTCAAATAAATCTATTTATTATAAAAAGATTTATTTGAATTCAATTTTTATAAAATAAAATCTGTAAAGATAAATCCGTTTTCTAATAAAAATCCTACAATCCACTCTGGTTTACGGAAATAACAAGAATGTGCAAATGCAATGAGAATGCATTTTTGCAGTAATTTTTTAATGAAATCTTATATCCTGGAAAGCATAAATCAAAACAGTTTTAAAGGCGGAAATGAAATTTCAGCCAGATACAGTATTAAAAACCACTGATACATTGTCCTTTTAAATAGAAATGCTTTTATAGAATTTAATGTGACTTTTGATGTGCGAATATTGGTTGCAACATCTGTTTAAAATGTATTTCAATTTTGTATGTGTATTTTTGAATATTTACTGAAATACACCAGTATTTTCCCTAAAAAAATTCTATTTTATCAATGATTTTGTAAAATCCCTTACAAGAATTTCAGGGATTTCACGAAGTCCCTGATAATTTTATAAAATCACCAAAATTGTCAGTGGTTTTACAAAATCACTAATTATTTCAGGGATCTTATAAAATCACCGATTTTTACAAATTCACTGTTACAGTAACAGATTCTCATTAGCTTTTAAACAAAAATGTGCAAAATTTAGATATTGCAGGTTTCAAAACAAAATCGGTTTTCGGGCCAGCACAGAAGTACTGGCTACTGGATTGGTGAGTAGCCTAGGGGATAGGTTGTTTTTTTAATGTTATGCAAGTAAGTCACATGCCAAATAGGAACTCCGTACCACTTCAAGAGTTACTTCTAGAAGCAAGGTTAAAATTTTCAAAAACTACACTCATAGCAAGGTAAGGGTCAAAACGTCTACAAATATGGTACTATCAGAAAGCTCCAATCATATGAAAATCACATACCAAATTTGAACACCCTATCACTGAAAAACTTAAATCTAGTAGCAGGTGTAAGTTTTTTGTTTTTAAATTGCTCTACGGGCAAGGTCAAGTTCAAAATATCTGCAAGTAAACCAGAACAAAGCTTTCATCAAAAGGAAGTCGCATACCAAAATGAATATCCTAGCTTATCAGGTCTCCATTCCACAATCCAGGTCAAAGTTTTGCTTACGCTGATGACGTCATATGTATGACATTTGATCTCCGGGCATTCGCCCTGGTGGGCTGAAAATTGGTAAGGTGCTTACAAGTTTACCCTCTATTCGACCCATATTTAGTCGGAAATAGAGAGGGATATTCATACTGCATAAGGAGAGGCATTTCTCCTTACAGTTCTTCTACAATGATTCGAGCCAGGCTTGTTGAATTATGACTTAATAAACCTGAATAGACAGGGTTTCCCATATTCATTACCTGGGAACACAAGCGACCAGCTCTGTAGATGGAGCCTCTTAGAAACAAGCTATGGACCGGGCAAAAAGTGTTTGGATAAAATTATGCATCTACGTGTCCTGTAATTTTACAGAAAATCTGACGAGTCATTTTAGCAGTTATTGCCCCTTTTTCTTTGAATTTTCACTATTTTGATATGTTCTTTTTACTTTTATTTCAAAAGCCATTTAAGATAAAGGTTAAGTTGAAATTGCATGTGTTCAGCTTATCAAAGACTTCCAATTTCTACTTGCATTGTATGTCAAGCAGGTTCGCATTTCATTCAAGATAGGAGTATGAACATAGTATAACATAGAACCCTATAGGAAGGTGAACCAAATCTGGAAACAACAGCCCTTGAATGGTTTCATTCGAAAATTTTGACTTTTATGTTCGTATCTCATTCGAAATGGCTGCCAGCGCGGACCAAAGTTTCACATGAGGATCGACCCTATTGGGAAATGCATTGGAAACTTCCTTTGAAACTACTGAGCCAACTGGAACCATACTTAGCCACAAAAGTCCTTTGGTAGTCATCCTGAAAGATTTTAAAGTTCCTCACCCAAGATAGCCTCAAACAGGGGACATAGCTTAAAATAGGGACCCCATGGGAAATGCATTTGAGGATCTTCTCCTTTGAAATTACTGGGCAAATTGAAACCAAACTTGGTTACAGTTGTCCTTAAGTGATCCCTTCAATGTATGGGATACTCAAGTTCGTATCTTATCCAAGATTGCCGCCAGTGGGGAACATAGTTTACTATAAAGACTATATGGGACATGCATTCATAGATCCCTTTGAAACTGCTGAGCCAATTAGAACCAAACTGTCTTTGGATGATTCCCTTCAAAGTTGATTGTTTTAATGTGTGTATCCCATTCAACATGGCCGCCAATGGGGAACAAAGTATAACATAGTGACCCTATGGGAAATGCCTTCAAAGATTTGTGAATTTACCAAGCCAACAGGAACCAAACTTGGTCAGAATAGTCCTTTGTTGGTCTTCTTCAAAGTTTGTGATTCTTCCATGGCAACCAGTCGGGATCAAAGTTGAACATAGTAATCAATGCGGGTAATGCATTCAAAGATCTCTTAAACTGCAGAGCAATTTGGAACCAGAGTTTATCACAATGTTACTTAGATGATCCCTTAAAAGCTTGGGATTTTTATGTTCGTACCTCATTCAATTCAAGATGGCCACCAGCGGCAAACATAATTTAAAAAAAGACGCCATGAGAAATATATTTGATTGATCTCCTCTGAAACCAGTTGAAAAATTTTGACTTAATGTAAGTTTAATAGTTCTGTGGTGGTCTCCTTCAAAGTTTGAAGATTCTTATGTTCCTACATCATCAAAGCTGGCTTTTCTTTAACAACATAGTTCAACAAAGGACTCTAATGGAAAATACATTCAAAGATCTTCTCTCGAACCACTTAAATAAATAAAGATCTTTTTGAACAACCGCAACAATGTTAACCAAATTTGATCACAATGCCGTATAAGTGGTTATTTTCGTGGAACGCAAATTTCGCGATTTCAAAATTGCTGGACTTTATTTTTGCGGGACTCAAATTTTCGCGATTGCCAATTATTTGCTGTATAAAGTTTAAAACAAATTATATTTCGTGGTATGCAATTTTCGCGATTTCAGAATGGTCGCGAATAATGCGAAAATTAAGTCCTCGAGAAAATAACCACTTATACAGTATTTCTCTTGGATTGCCCCTTTTGTGACTTTAATGTTCTTACCTCATCCAAGATGGCAAATCTTCTCATAAACTGTAACATCTGGTGAACTGATATATAGTATGAATAATGGACGGTCTTATGGCGTTAATGAATAAAATCAGTAAACCAGTTGAAGCTCTAGTTTTTTAATTATGTAACTTGTTCTCGTCGTGATATATCTGAAATATTGTTCACTGGACGTTAAACAATGAATCAATCTTCAGTGTCATACTACCGTTCACCTTTTGAATCAAATTTAATAGCAGAAAAGGCCTTTGTAGAGAAATGATTTTTTGCTTCTTTTAAACGTGGAATTAAACAGTCAATTGTCTCATACTTGATCTCTAGAACATATATTTTCAGTTTTGCAGGACATAATTACAATGTAAGGAAGTAATAAAATTTAACAGCTTATTTACAAAAATCATTTTAAGCTAACTTAACTGTTTAAATAAAAAGAATCGTAAATATTCTTGCATGTTATCAATAATTGATAATGACGCTTTGGTGTCATTTATAATTTACATTTAAAATGTACATGAATTTAAAATGTACTCTTTTGTGAAAATGAACTAAGCAACTAAATATACCGGTTACAAATTATTTCTAAAAATAGGAAGAATCATACTTTGAGTGACCCGAATTGTTCTTTACGCTTTATTTGACAGTTAGCATGTACAATATAAAGGTAATTAAATCGCTTGGGTACCATCTCAGGAATTTAGATAACTTATTCAACTGTCATCACAAAAACCGGTAAAATCACTACAAGATATCTTTATACAGCATCATACGTAATTCCCGTTTTCTTCCCTTCTCCAATAATATCAATTAATGGGGCAATAACAGAATTACAGAACAGAGTTGTCAAGAGCCGAAGTCCACGAGACAAAATGACAAATCTGGAGTAAACTAAACTAAAGTTATAATTTTCAACGCTACACAAATGCTCATCTCAAAGCAATGGGAAATGTATAGATGATTAATGATCGATATTTAATACCATGTCTTATTGGGTCATAACAAAATTATCGAAAAGATATTGTCAAGAGCTTAAATCAAAGGACAATAGATGGAGTATGTGCTAAACCATCGAAAAATTATCAACCTCAACCGCAATGGTTCCGATGTGGTAGATACATTTCGACAGAAATCATAATTTGGTTTGACTGACTAATTGATCTGAGTGTCATACCTAGTTATTTGGAAGTGGACAAATAAAAAAAAATATTGCATACTATCTTTGGTGGAAAGTGCGAGACCTGGTGAAAAATTGTGTTCTATATGGATTACGTACTTATTAAGTCTAACTGTATATTCATATAAATATTTGCTATGTTTATGAGTTTGCGTTTTGTAGTTATTGCATCCCTTGTTCCTTCGGCATTGTACTGCCGTTGTTTCATTGGGTCAAAACACTCATTATTCTGCGAACTTCAATGTAAGAAAAAGCAAGAATTGCAACTGATTCAATGTGGCAAAAAGCAAAGATTGCAACTGATGTAATTTGCCGTTCTAAATTTCAAGATGATTTTGAATATGATTAGACAATCGTAGAAATATAACTCCGGAACCCCTTGGACCTCTGAACCAAAAATCGAACTTGACCTGAGTCTTGTGGTAAATAACTTACATACCAAGTTTGAAGACCTTGCGTTATTTTTTCACAAGTTATCAGTCGGAAACCCTAAAATTCGCAAAATTTCAAGGGGCATAACTCTAGAATCCCTTAGACCTCTGAACCAAAAATCGAACTTGACCTGAGTGTTGTAGTAAGCAAGTAACATATCAACAATGATCAAGTTTGAAGACCTTGTGTTATTTCATTCACAAGTTATCAGTCGGAAACCCTAAAATTCGCAAAGTTTCAAAGTTTCAAGGATCATAACTCCAGAACCCCTTAGACCTCTGAACCCAAAATCGAACTTGACCTGAGTGTTGTAGTAAACAAATTACATACGAAGTTTGAAGACCTTGTGTTATTTCGTTCACAAGTTATCAGTCGGAAACCTTAAAATTTGCAAAAAATTCAAATTTTCAAGGGGCATAACTCCAGAACCCATTGGACCTCTGAACCCAAAATCGAACTCGACCTGAGTTTTGTGGTAAACAACTTGCATACCAAGTTTGAAGATCTTGTGATATTTCATTCACAAGTTATCAGTCGGAAACCTTCGGAGGACGGACGGACGGACAGACGGACGGACTGACACACGACTGAGGGTATCACATAATACCACGCCACTTCCTGTGGCAGGGTATAAAAAAATATTAAACAATTATTTGGAAAGATTGATTGATTGATTGAATATTGTTTAACGTCTACCGAGCAATATTTCAGCTATATCAAGACGAGAACAAGTTTGTTAATAAATAATCACTTTAGGGTATGGAAAGGGCCATGGGACGGGAAATTCTGACTGCCACTGGAAAGGTAGGGTGAAATGTAAAGGGGCGGGGAATTTAGCCTTGTAGCCGATAACCTACGGACCAATCAAAAAAGAGCTTCCCACAAGGGTTCTTTGACGTACAGGAAGCGTGGCATTTCTTCCAACATCTGGACCTGATTTTACATCCCATCCTAAAGATGGGTTGTGTATTTTATTCATCCCGCACAACCACGAAATGGGTCCTATTTCTATATCCCGGGGTTCCCTCGGGGTCAGCCTCGTTGAGGAGGGGTCATACACCGCAAGCCGGAGATAGTAGGTCCCATTTTTATACCCCGGGGTTCATTCGGGGGGTATTTAGAAAAGAGAATAAATTTAAATACCACCTGGAAGGTGAATATCTTACTGTATTAGTATGACAAAAAATACCCCCTTAAAAAGCTTGTTATGATTTTTTTTAACCATCACGCAAATACTGTGATTGGTAATAACAAACAAAATTTATCATAAAAAGATTTAACACGCTTACACTACCAATCATTTATAACACGGAAATCCCCGTTCAAAATTACAAATCTTTTAGTAAAAAGAGGTATGGCCATTTACCCGTGAATTCATTTCATTCAGCATACTAATTTTGAGAATGCATTAAATCTTCTCGAAAACTGCTTAAAGAGGTCATCTGTTATATACACTAGCAGAACAAAATCAATTCATTAACATTTTCGTACATTTAGATAAAAGTTTAAGCCACTGAACTTGCCACTTGTCTTGTATGCAATTTTGACAGATTTTGACCATTGTAGGTTTTTGGTAAAATTCGTTGCATAGGACCTCCAGAACCAAAATAAATTTATTGTCATTTGAAAGGGCAAATGTTTATACGTTCGCAGCTAAAAATTGGTTTTGGGTCTCGGTGTCCTTTAAGTAGTACCATCTTCTCAAACACTGTAAAATAGCTAAAATTGACACAAAAGGCTATTTTCAGCCATGTTCGACTGCTGATAAGTCAGAAAACATACAAAGGTGGCATATATTATTTTCATTTCTAATAAGTACACATACCAGAGGCTACCCTTAACGATTTTCGACAACATTTGAGCATATTCTGAACTTTAAAGTGAAATATTGATTGTCATAACAACCCACATTCAGTGTTAAAGATACCCAAAAGGTATAATTAAGTGCATTTAGACGATTGTTGCCTGGGCAAGGATATTCTAATAAAAATGAAGCAGTTGATATGGTTGGTTGATTGTTGATTTTTATTTTATTTTAAGATATTTATATTGATTGATTGTTGATTTTTATTTTATTCTAAGATATTTTGTAGGTTCTAGTCCATTTGTTCACAAAATTAAATAAAAAGGATATGTCACTGATTATCTTTTCCCGTTATCAGGTTTTGAAAATAAGGCCAAATTCAGTATTTTTCAGCGATATTTACAAAGAATATAGGGAACTGTTAGAACATACTTATTGGCTTTCATATGAAATAAATATCAGATATATCTTTTTCATTTTTTGATATTTGATATTTCAGAAGTATACACTTCAGCTATATATTGAGCTTAAAAATCTATATGTCATCGTTTGATTAAGAGAGATATTTTATATAATTAACGAAAAAGACAATCTTTACGGGAAAAAGGAAATAATTCGCGGGAAAGTATGTCAATCTATTATAACGTCACAATGAAAAGGACAAATAAGGAATATTCCGGCTTGAAAATCAAGTCAATTCCGCCTCCGACTTATGTTTCGCAAATGTGCCAATCGAATGCGCTAGGTATTAGTGTCGATCTAGCTTAAGCAGTATTTCAGCTATAACGTGGTTTGATTAGTTGTCGGAAGAAAAACATAAGAAAGTTATAAAAAATATAGCTATTTACATATAAAATTTCTAAAAGATAAAACGATATTAAACATAAATTAATGATCGATAAATAGATTGGATGTGATAAACATTTATTTGATGATTCAAACTAATATTTTACTAAAGAAATAACAGCTGTTGAGAATTGAATAATTTTGTCGCCTGCTACAATTTTAATAGAATCCGCTGTGTAATACAGGTGTGGTATGTCAAGAACATCGACACAATCTAGTAACACATGTTGTAAAATTGCACGGAATACATTCCAGTCGGTCTTCGTTTTTTAAATATAATTGTGAGTTGATGTGGTGCGTTTGATACGACACCGTGTCAGAACTTCTTCCTTCCGATTTTGAGTAGCAGAACTTATAATTTTGCCAATAATTGTTTGTTTTCCGTGCAGTTTATTGTTTATCCGTCTTGCCATATCTTTAGGATGTATTAAGGGCATATCCAATAGTATCAGGGGAGATGATACAAAACGCAAAAGAATGCAATGTTTCCCAGAACAATGACACTGAAAAAATGTAACCTCACATAGTAATTCCAATTATTCCACTTTATAACTTGACTAATAACTAATTCTCATTGGCCAGGACTGCCACACGTGACTGTGAACAAAACATCGTGTCTCCCGCTAAACGTCGTGTCCAAATATCTTATCCCCTCATTCGAAATTCTCTAGATTTTACATGACTTAATTTATGTATGCTTGAGAGTGAATTTCAGCAATAGTAAAGAGGTGTTCCGAGTAATAAAACATATCACTGTCGCCAAGCCAGACTACGCAGTGAGCTGGTGTATTTGGTTTTGAAAGTACAGTTGTTATTTCAGTAATTACTTTGTGTTGTCATGTCAATAAAACAAATTTATTTCAGCAACGACAAAGCCTTTTCTAACTGTAGTGTACATGATGAGTTGCGAGTCATGGCAACTCGATTAAATTTTCACCGGTGAATACATCGGGTTCCAATGGGATTTCATAGAAAATTGAGGGTGAGGCACAACCACCTCTGGATTTTGCCGACAATGATTTACGTTGTATTGGAATAAAATATTTATTCCCCATGCATGATGGAGATATGAAGATTTGTTTACCCTCGGGAAATCATATTTCCCTCAAGCGATGTCTTCAGGAAATATGATTCCCTCTGGTAAACAAATCTTCATATCTCCCACATGCAAGGGAAATAAATGTATATTGTTTTCGAAGAAAAGTAATTTGTACCTCTTTTTAGAGGTAGCTCATGGGGGATTTATTAAAAGCTGCATATTTTAATGACTATCTCGGAAACGCACTCGGTGACCTACTGTTTTTGGAATTTCTGATTAGCATATTTTTAGAAGTACACAATATAAAAAATTCATAAATTGACAAAATGAGAAGTTTTTAAGATATTGTAAATTTGAATTTGTAATGGAACATTTTATGCCCTTTTTACCGTTAATAGTGCTACATATTCAGTGATTTAAAGTACTAGAACATACTTCATCATGTCAAATTTATTTTTCTGTAAATCTTGAAAACCTTGACTTTGTTTTTCAGTTGCTTTGGTAGCGATTACATTGAAAATCAGTTATTCAATATTATTCAAGCTAGAACTTGAATTTCCTTGAAAAGACGCAAATATGATCAATGTTTAATCATAATTTCCATGGAAACAAGATCGGTGACCCAATATGTTCTTAACATTTTTGGAATCCTCGGTATTTGTTTTATTACTTATCTAAAGGTTGTAAAAATGACAATATAAAATGAAACTGTCGGATATGCCCTTAATTGATAATAGGCTTAGAGTCAGTATATGGATACTAGACCTTGACAATACGCCACCTGATTATCCAATGCATCCTGTGCCTCATGATCAACAATCGTGTTTCCACAGATTCCTATTGAATAGGAATCCAAACATAAATGACCTCTTTGCCTAAAGCTACATGTGACTTGTAAACTGCAAGTAATACAGAATAAAAGGGTGTATTATTTTGCAACTTTCGATTTCCAATAGAGATGAAAGTGAATCGGAACAAATCATGAACTTACTGTTTCGCGATGAACCTCTTACATGTAGTGGATATGGTAATGTGAAATTGTATTACCGTGTAGGCCGAAATATTTAAAGTAGCTATCAAATGTTAAATTAAAATGATCTCATAAATATGAATCACTCAGAAGAAATTTACAATTATTTACTTAGCACTCATTTTGTGGATCACTTTTGCATTTGAAATGGTTCTAATATTTGCATAGGTAAATTAAATTTATTTTCGCTTATCAGTTTCCTGGTTATAGCTACGCGATACTTCAGTCCTAAAAACCTGGTTAGTTTTTTCTCCGTTCTGTTGATAATGCGAAACTGGAGCTTTGGAGAACGAAATTACAATGAAATAATTAAATTATCAACTAGTATAAATTTTGTCCAGTTCGAATTGGAGATGATTAACAATAAACAAACATTTGCATTCCCAGATACATAAAAGTAAATATTAATAGAGGTATTCAGATTAGGGACCGACCATTTAACCTGAAGGGGGGGGGNAAATGTTTTTCGCGCTTCGCGCGAAACAAATTATTTATTTTTTGCATGCGTATCAACAAAATATTTTTTTTCAAAATTAACATTATTTTTTTGGGAAGAAAGCCTCATTCAGAAAATTTTTTTTCATCATTTTGGCAGCCAAAATATTTTTTTCACATAAAATCAGATCCAAAATATTTTTTTAGAAAAAAACCATAGCCCCCCCTTCAAGTTAAATGGTCGGTCCCTTACATTAAGACATTTAGTATATGAAATGCAAACAGGTCCATGATGGCTAGTTCAACATTCGAGGTAAAACGCAAATGACAAAAGAAAAATGATCAAAGTAAACATTTCACCTTAAGGAAAAAGATATCTGTAAGGTCTAATTTTTTTGAATTGCTGTTAGAAATGAAATTGACCAGACGACAGGCAAATAATAGGGGATGTTTATTCCAACATGATAATTTATACCTTATTTAGTAATTTGTTTGCATGTACATGTCATATTTAAATCAGTTCCTTTCTAGTTGTTGTGGTGGATAGGGGAATTGCTTGTCGAAGTTGGTTAGTCAGATAACATTACAGAAAGCCTGCCCGCGAGGCAAACTGAGCTGAAACACGTGACGCTACCTGAAGAATAAAAATCACTTCTGTACATTTCGAAAAAAAAGAAAAAAAAGGCTGTAAAGATCAATGAAGTAATTTGCTGATTAATATAATGCTCTTGTCCCGTTATTCAGGTGCGCTAAAACATCGTAGCCTGCTAACTACTGATTGACTAATTATAATAATCCGTCCAGTGACATATAGTTCAGCTATATCAGGATGAGCACAAGTTACTATATTTCAACACGTGTTATAGAAAAAAGGCAGAAAAAAAACATAAGATGAATAAGGGAAAAACGCACAAAAAGGGAATACATGGAAAATAAGTATTGGCAGAAAGATATTGCATTTTGTTTGACCTCAATCGAGTCTACTTTTTTTATCGGAATAAAGAAAATGTTATTATATTGAATGCTTTTTACATACAATGGTTTACGGTCAGGTTGTCTATATTAAGACCTGAATTCATAGTTATAGACAGTGTATTTCCCTTTAAACCACTATGGGTTTTCATGGTCAGCTCTGTAGATGGCAAACAGGTGCCCGACCCGACGATGCATTGTCGTCCAACGCACACAAAGTATCTCTTATCTAATTGTATATCGTTTTCAGTAACTTCCATATTTTTTTTTAATAATTCAAGTTCATTTGCAATTGCTTTAGAACTTATGATTATACCATCATAACAGCCAGTAACAACTCTTGAGAGCAAAACTTACGTCATTTTTTAAAGATATGTGATATGTACAAACAGCAAAAAGAAATGCATATTCCACATAAATGTTTTATGTACATTTTCATTTACCCACCAATCTAGATAATTTCGCACATCTGGTTAATAAAAAGTATTAAGAAATTGGTATTTTCATAACGGGCTTGTTATATCAACTCGTTGTGTTTTAATGACCGTCAGATGCTGTAATTGCCCCCAACCTTGCCTCGGGCCATTACAGTTGCAGTATTCACAGGCCATTATTACAGACCACTGACATAAAAAAGGCCATTCTGAACACCTTTCATGAATACTACATTATGTCTAGATTTTTAAATGTCG
The DNA here is from genome assembly GCA_002080025.1 of Modiolus philippinarum. Taxonomy (NCBI): domain Eukaryota; kingdom Metazoa; phylum Mollusca; class Bivalvia; order Mytilida; family Modiolidae; genus Modiolus; species Modiolus philippinarum. The sequence continues at coordinate 154,375 of MJUU01008720.1, read as the reverse complement.
CTAATAAAGACCTAAAAGTCACACACGCGTGGCACTGGTCTTTTCGTAATATTTCCACCAGTCACAATTAGGCTTTCCTTCCTGTAATATGTTAATTTTAAAGGTTGTCGACACTAAACAAAAATCACAGCAAGGAAGTAAATAAAAAAACTTCTTCATTTTGAAAATTTGAAACATACTTATTTACCTCATCGTTGAACATAAATATGAAATAAATGTAAATTGTCCCTTTAAACAGTCTCTATTCATGTACGACCATACCTGCAAACCATTTGCACATTTGACATATGAATGCACAATGGTTTAATACCCAGGTAAACAGAAAAAAAAATCACGTGGCCAGAAGTTTAAATGTTTTAGTAATTAGATATTACAGGGAAGTACATCTTTTTACTAAGATTTAATGGTTAAAAAAATTACATCGTCAACTAAAATAATCTCTGAACTAAATATCAGACTTTTGAAAGAGTGAGATAAACGTTGTTAATATTTGTTATCCAGATGCTCTCAAGAGCCTGTATCGTTCACCTGGACCATGGCTAACATGGATAAAAGACATTTCCAATAGGTAAAACAAAACATAAAATTTAGCAGATTTCTTTTTTTTTCTAAAATTACAGCATTCTTGTTTGTTTCCATGGCAACCGAAAGCTCCACCATCCATAACAACCGATAACAGGACACCATTAAAAAATAAAAAAAAATTGGCAGGGGTTCTCCTTATAATCAACGTAATATATATTGCTGAAATTAAAACATTCAGACCACAATTCAACTAAATATTCAAAAATTTGGGCAGAGATTCCCCTTAAAATCTATGTTCCAGATGGTGGCCATCTTGGATGAGGTGCGAACATGCCAGATAAATTTTTTGAATGGGACCACCTAAACACCATTGTGGCTTAGTTTGGTTCTAATTGGACTAGTAGTTTCTGAGAATAAGATCTTTGAATGTATATTCCATAGGGTCCAATGTTAAAACTATGTTCCCCGCTGGGGCCATCTTGGATGAGGTACGGACCTGCCGGAAACCTTTTTTGGAAGGGAACATCTAAGTATCATTATGACTACGTTTGGTTATAATTGGTAATTTCTGAGAAGATCTTTTAATGTCTTTTACATAGGGTCCAATGTTAAAACTATGTTTCCCGATGGCGGCCATCTTGGATTAGGTATCGAACTGCCGGATACCCTTTTTGAAAGGGACCATCTAAGGACCTTTATGATAAAGTTTGGTTATTTTTGGACTGGTATTTTATGAGAAGATCTTTGAATGTCTTTTCCACAGGGTCCAATGTTAAAACTATGTTCTCAGCTGGCGGCCATCTTGGTTTATGTACGGACCTGTTGGATGCAATTTTTATAGTGGACCATCCAAGGACTATTGCGACAAAGGTTGGTTCAAATTGGCCCAGTGGTTTCAGAGGAAGAGACCGTTGAATGTAAAGTTCACGATAGACGGACGCCGGGAGATGGCAAAAAACAAATGCAATTAATGGCTTCAGTGCTAGCACGGAGTGCTAAGGGTCGTCTTGAACTTACCATGAAGCCTTCAACAATGAGTGACTTCAAGATGAAGAATAAAAATGTTTTTCTTTTGGTTGTTTTTACTTTGTATATGTAGGAAACTTTGTCTCATGTGCATTTATTCCATATCCTTTCCCCTATCATTCAAATCACTGTTGAATCGTAATACCGTAATAATTTATATTTTCATTATATTTGTAATATATGAATATTCTGGTACCTGCCATTGGTTTTGCGCCTGTTACGGCTTCCAGGGGTTACATATGAACTAGTTAATGTTGTATCTATTAAGCAGAACCCCTTAGCTTTTAATTTGGCAATTGTTTACGGTCCTGGAGCCAGCCCGCCGAACTGAAGTAGGTGAAATTGGAGGTAATATCACCCAAGATCTGCCTGTAGACTTCATCTGACTATACCACTCTGTTTTTTTTTTCATTTTAGGAAGCTTAAATCCTTAAATTTATTGCTTAATTTAAAATTTGAGCTTTACGGCCAAATCGGGAACCTTGGATTTAAGGGAGATACACTCTGTCGCGTTGCGCAATTCAATCGCGCATTAGAAAAATAAAGAGTCGGATACGGGTAGGCTTGATTTTCGTGCCGGAACAGTAATATGACGACTTGTCCTTTGTGACGTCATAATTGAATGACACATGTGAGACGTCACATTTCGTTTAGTTTGCCACGAATTAACTCCCTATTCCCGTTAATAACGTTTACTCCGGAAACTTTGCAAAATATCTCTGTTAAAAGCATGGTGACATATACATTTTATAATTGTAACCAATAAATTACATCATAAACTATCTGTTCACAAAAATACATCAAATTCTCATGGATGAAAAGTTCATTTCTATTACGCTAAAAATTGCCTATCCATTTTTCCCCCGTGCATTCTATGTAAATTGTGGTGAAAAAATGGCTAAAAATGAGCAAACTTTGAACCTAATTCTAGAAAAAGCAAGCGTTGTGACCCATACTTTTTATTACAGATTTCAGGTAGGTAAGATTTGTTCTTCAATTGTGCCAACTTACAACACAATCTCATGGATATGAATATTACTGTCTATCTACCTTAAAGGAACAAATCGGTCATGGGTAAATAAATAATACCAATCCCTAGATTTCTGCCCTTGTTTGTTACAAGGACCGTTTTACAACCCATAAGTTACATTTATCGAAAAGCAGAGCCCTTAGATTTGTTTTGGTACCTTGTTGGGTAATATTGAGTCGTCCTGTGGACCGGAAGTGGCCAAAAATAAAGCCTAATATAGTGTAATATATGGATACTTCTAGTATCAGTCATTGGTTTTGCGGCGGTTTCAGCTTGCAGGAGTTATATATGAACTATTAAATGGTTTATCTATCTAGAAGGACTCCTTAACTTTAGTTTAAGGTTATCATGCTGTTGACCTTAGTATAGGTTGATGAAAGGAGAAATAAATGTTAATCAGATGATAACTCCTTTATACACAAGTTGATACCACTTTTTTTTTATCTGAACCCAAATGTGAATTCTAGCTATATCAATAGCAATGTTTCACTTATGTAGCCAAAGAAAAATCTAGTGGAAAACGAGATTGACTTACCAATCTGTATAGAGTGCCTCTGACCCATTTATTTCATTTTACCTTTTGGTAAATACTTAACCTTATTACCTATCAAAATTGTGTCGTATAATCGTGAACTGGAGCTGAATTGAGATGCTAGCTTTCTGCTTAAGTTGAAATTTTATGGAAAGCAACTTAATCCAGGACGTAGCAAGCGTCCCTTTTCAAAAAAGTCTTATATGCAAGGGTAAGTGGGTATGAAGGACTTTAATGCAATGGTTCCATGAAGGAACGGCACATTTTTTAAAATTTCATTCTGTTTTAGAAGATTTCTTATTCCAAATAATTTTGTAAGCAAAATGTTTTAGACGCAAGACTTCTATACTTTTTTCAAAGAAATATAAATAAGTCTTATTCAGGGAATGATAAATTAACATATACGATTCTCACTTAACTTTCTTTCTGTAATATAAACAAATTTACGCGAGGATAAATTTTCGCGAATATATGTCAATCGCGAAATTAAACCAATTGCGAAAATTTCCCACAGAAGTCCTCCGCGAACAAAAGGAGAAAATTTAGATGCAAGTGCCCAGGATTACAACACCAAGGCACCTGCAAACACATTACCGAAATGTCCCTAAATCAAGCGCGAATGTAAAACAAATACGTGCAATTGTCCAGGATTACAATACTAATGCACTTGCAAGCGTATTACCGATATATCGCTAAAAAATCACGAAACGAGAAATTTTGATGGATTACAACATCAAGGCACTTGAAAGTATACTACATGTACCTTAATAGACATTTTTACCATAAGCCGAAGCCGAAACCAAATCCGAAACCTTAACCAATAAAACTTGGATTTCAAACATCAATTTGAAACAAAAGTTGTTTCCGTGATATAAAATCATATTTTAATTAGTCATTGAACTATAAAAATAATACTTTTACTAACTTTTAATGCTTTTTGACGATGAGATGTTCATTCACTTAGAATATTACATTTGTAAAAGCGATAGACCTGGGTATAAATCAAAATTTTTGTAATGATAAATAAATGAAAATCTTTAAAAAGAGGGAGTAACATGATCAGATTGTAACACTTTCCAATAAATCTCAGAAATACATATAAAGTTTATAAACAAAACACAATAACATATCAATATAAACATTGTAATAATATAAATGATAATGTGTTGGTAAGGTGAAATTCAAAGGTAGAATATATGATTCCGAATGCCAACAGTGATGAAAACTGTCAGCACCGGAAAATCCAACAAAGTCTACGGAAGGATTTGAACCCTTGCTTTATAGTCATCTATGGTAACACCGCCTGCACTTTGTCACTCGGCCACCAAGGCTATAAAAATATAGCTTTCAGTAACCGGGTCATTAAATCTAGAATTGTTACATAGTACATAGTGTTCATACATCTCTTTATAATATGAATGACAATGTAATAATATATTTACACATTAAAACTATACGATGTAGCAAAAATATTAATTAAATAATATATATAATTGTAGAGTCGTAAAGAAAGTTATAGTTCCGGAATTTCATTTTTTTACATCATCAAAATGTAACACTAACAATATAGACCCTGCTATCAGAGGAACCTTGCTAGTGAAGCTGTTATAGTAAGGTATGAATGTAACAGCCATATTAAGTGCAATAAAAGAAATTTGTTGTTGTTAAAAAATATTAATTGATAAGAAATTTAACAATTTGTAGAAATCTTTTAATTCAATTGCCGTTTTTGCATTTTAATTTCATTCCACTTTTGGTCCACTAAAGAGATTACTCGTTTTTGTATTTTTCTGTAATCGTTTTTTTAACATGGAAATTATCTGTTCATAGAAATCTATGATTTTTTTTAATTTGTCGAAGCAAGAAATTCTTATAAATTTTCTAGGGCTTATTTTTTTCGATGGTAAGCTAATATGGCACTTGTAGGTTTGAAAAAAATTGTTATGCTATCTTCGGTTAATCCAGTAAGCTGTCAAATAAATATTCTTTACAATACCCCAAACTGAACAACAGTAATAAAATGTGGGAGAATCTATGCATAAAAAATCTTTTCTTGTAATTATTGTATTTCTTCAATCTAATATAGATTTACCCTTTTAGAATTACTATTTATGTGTTCAGCTCATGAAAAAGCTGCATGAATGAAAATACCAAGGACCTATTTACACTAACTTTAATGATTTATGGCCATTGTTTCATCAGATAAGGTTTATATAATTTTTATGAAATTTACCTTACTAAAAGGTGGATAACAGTGGCCTAAAATTACAATCGCATGCCAGTCTGCCAGGGTTGATTGATTGAATATTGTTTAACGGCTACTGAGCAATATTTCAGCTACATATCGAGACGAGTTTGTTAATAAATAATCACCTTGGTATGGAAAGGGTCATGGGATGGGAAATTCTGACTGCAACTGGAAAAGTAGGGTGAAATCGAAAGGGGCGGGGAATTTAGCTTTGTAGCTGATCACCTACGGACCACACAAAAAAAGCTTGCAGTCTGCCAGGGAACTACACAGGAAAAACCACAAATAGACAAAAGACAAACATAAACAACGATAGGAACTCGGGAGAGCCGGACTTGGTACCAGCACTAACAAAAGCCAGAGGTAGGGTTAAACCGGTTTATGAGTACCCTAACCTCCCCTTTATCTGTCCCGTTTTCCTGTAGTATAATAAGCATACAAATAAAACTCAAAACAGGAAGACTACTAACTCCATGACCACTATCTTGAAAGGAGAGAAAATGACAATACGTAATTCTGAAAAAATTGGATCAAGGGGTGGTCGCCGCTAAACTGCCGGCTAGCTCAAGGAGCATATAGTCTGTTGGTAAAACACTGGCGCACTACGGAAGAAAAATAAAACTCACAACTTCCCGAATTGTTTGGTAAAGAATCATCATATATTTCAGCACGCATCAGCAGTATCAGTGTGAGGCCAGTATGTATTCTTCAATCGCCGACATTGAACAAAATGATCAGTGTTATTATTTGGGTTTTATATTGATTGCTTTTCAAACATAATATAGGAATTAAATCTAGAGGTTCATCGTACCTATTGGAATAAGAAAATGCATTAAAAAAAGACTGCAGAGAAGTTTCGGAAAGTTTATATTTCTGCTTTTGTGGAAGGACAATTCGTGATCAAGAATATCAAAGCTTTAAAGTTATCAATAAAAACTGTCACTGTTAATTCTATATTATTAATGATTTTTATGAAATATAAATGTTGATGACCTTTGACAGAAACGATTTGAACAAAAACTTAATTGCAGTAAATAAAGTAAATTATATTTATTTAAGAAATTCAACAAATGATTATTAACTTTTCTTCAAAGACTTTTGATTCTAATGGTACAATTGCAATAGACGTGATCTCTAAAACCCTTGTTTTAGGAAATAAGGACAAATTGTGCCATTTTTCAAAAGATAGGGGAAAGTCGATGGTTTTAATGTTAAAATTGAAAGTATCTCTTTAAAAATTAGAAATGAATTGATATTACATTTTCACCAATTTTCCGCTTAAATGTCAGGAGCTGTTCCTTTTGATATATCTGGTGTTTTGGTTGATAGAGTACAAACAGAATTGACATTTGGGAGAAATATTGACAAATTACATCGAGAATGTCGGTATGGAAATTTTTTGATAAATTTCAAAACTTCGGATAATATACTAAACTTTCACAGGGTTTGAACGAATTTTCGCATTCACAAGAATTCATTTATCTTGGATTTTATCATTTTTGTTTGTAATTTGTCTTTTTGCGCAAACAAGGATAAACAGAAAATATATCGCTCTTTTGGAACCTTACAATATCTAAATTTTTGTAAATTTTGTTTAAAACTAAGGAGTATCTCCCTCAAGCAAAGCTCTGTCCTTAGCTGATTTTGGCTTTACATTTAGATCATATTGGTTATTTGTTCTCTATCAGTTTATGAACATCTTTGAGTTAATAGTCTTCCAAACGTTTAGATTTTATCTTCACTGAAGAGACATAAGTTGTCGAAATGCGCATATGCAGAAAATAAATTTACAGCAACTTCAGAATTTAGTTATTTATACAATAAAAAAAAAAAAAAAAAAAAAAAAAAAAAAAAAAAAAAACGATACCATAATTGCTTAGTATCGTCTATTATAACCAGCCTAGCACACCTATCCACGCTACAATTAAAAGCAATGTTTTTCATGACTTAAAATGGTGATGAAGGGTGCGTCTCAAGAAGAATTGTGTTTCTGCAAGATAATTATATTTTGGGAGACATGATATATATCAATCCGCACACACGAAGATAAATTGGACATCATGATGCTGTGATAGAATTAAAAAAAAATACTTGTGAACGAAGAATTCGTTCAAAACACTGAACAACGGAAAAAGTATTAAAAAAATCACAAGATATCTATACATGTACAATTTAGGAAGTGTTTCAAAAATTGTTGAATTATGAGTTGCTCGTCCCCTTAGAAGTATTTTTTTACTGCACCGTCATATGTTTATCCAGAAGAATACATATTAAAATTTATATAATTCCATGATTAATTAAAAGTATAGTTTAAGGTTTAATATATTTAATATTTTGAAATTTAAATTGGTTTCGGCTTATGGTGAAAATGTCTAATATCCCTTAACAAATCGCGAAATGAGAAATTTTGATGCAAGTGTCCAGGATGACAATACTAAAGCACTCGCAAACGCATTGCCTAAAATACCCCTAAATTTATTGCGAAGAAAATAACACTATATACAATATGTACATCTGTATATATACAAAAACTATAGTGGTAGGACTAAACACTATACTGCGTACGCGAAACAAAAGAGAAAAAAAGTAAATAGAAGGTAAGTGCCGAGGATTACTACACTAAGGCACTTGCCGATGCGTTGCCAATATAGCCCTAACTAGCACTATTGTTATTATTATTGTTCTGCGACGCATAAGAACGAGACGAGGGAAATTTGGACGGTAATTGGCTAAAAGATATGTAACTGGAAATTTAAAACACTGAAAAACGGTAGTATGGGGTAACCACTTCCCACTTAGCAAATGAAAAGGGGATCTGTCTCCTGTCCTTTTCACGCCGTATTCAAGAAAAATTTCCTCCATGAGGCGTTTGGAGCTATGTCCTGCTTGGCGACAAACGCTATCAGAGGACCACCATCAATGGTGATCTTGACAGGTTTAACGGTCGCCAAGTGATCTGGAGCATGATTACACATGCGTCCAAATGTGGTGACAAGGTGCGGATGGCATTTGCACGGAAGGGGGCATGCATCAGTGCAGTGATTACCAGACTAAAACATAAAGTTCGGGAACCTGCAGACCAGCTGCAATGTTCTCACCAACTCGTTTGGTAACCCATAATGACAGTTCCCTTCCGGATATATCGATCCATGACAAAACCAACGTTTCCCCTATCATCACCACATCATGACCAGACTTGACCACATTTGTAAGGCCACTTGATATCGGATCTGGTTAGTGTCAGACAGCTAAAATGCCGAGGCAGCTTCGGATTTGTGCTTCCGAAAATGTTCAAGGAGTGCTGTCCTCAAGACCTTCTCCGAGACTTTGTATGTTTTGCAATGACGGCCAATCTGGTCCTGTGTGATGACCATGTTCTCAGCTTCCTCTGCAGGAATCTGATGAACGGACAGCTTGAACTGCCTCGCTAACTGGAACAGAGGCTTGTCAGCACTCTGTGAAATAGAGGCACGACGATGTAACTGTGGAAGGTTTAGCACCTTTGGGGCAAGACTTCTGCCACGGTGGTTACAAGATGCACAGTGCTGATGTCTAATCTGATCTCTGTTAGGGAACACAGTGGGGTCAGTTAATTGTTCGGTATAATAGAACTAGTAACCCTTACCTATAGACTGTTTGCAGATCGTGGCGACAGCTGCAAATTCTTGCGAGCTCCCTTCAGTTTGGCGAAAAAGCCCCTTTGCAACTGATTTGCTAGAGGAGGCTTCAGTTGGTGATGCTGATGGTGGGGGAGACGGTCCAGGTGGGGAGGATGTTGACTCCCGTGGCTCAGGAGTGGAAATAGTGGGACCTGCTGTAGTTGGTGCAGGAGCCTGCATCGGGGTAGATGTAGAGGGTCATCCTATAGATGGACATGACGGCTGTATCGAGGTAGATGCAGAGGGTCCTGCTGAAGATGGAGCTAGCGACTTCGACGGGGTAGATGTGAGTGGCTAGCGTTCAGAAGGTGCTGCAGATTGTCCTGGCTCGCTGGAACTGGCCTGAGTCTCCTGAGATGCTGGCATGGGCATCCCTGCCAACTGGGACGGGAATATGACGCCAGGAATGGATGATATCTGCCTTGCTCGACTGAAGATGACTGCGACATTAGCAGCCTTGACAGGATCAAGAGATACACATGTACATATCGTTTGGCAGCGAGTGTGCCACATAGGTGGATATATGATCCTTAACGGATTTAGGCAGATTTGATCCCCACATCTGGTAATAATGTCTACCAACCGTAGAGGTAAAGACCCTGTCCAGTTTGCATGTAGAGTGAAGGCGAGCAGCACCCTCTGAAATCTTAATGTAAAGTTAACCTAGGGCTTAACAAAAAAGTTTTTGCAGGTAGTCACTCGCCTCGCCAAGACACGGACTCTTAGTTTCATATAGGAATGAAACATGGTCCATATGTCCTCACTGATAAATATGGTATCTCGTCGACATACATAACGTAGTACGACTCGCCTTTACATGGTATCCCTTCTTTGGCAGCCATCACTTCCTAAACTAATAGGTTAAAACGGATGGAGGGGCACTGTGCTTGGTTTAGAGAAATACAGGTATTTAAGATTGATTGATTGAATATTGTTTAACGTCTACTGAGCAATATTTCAGCTATATCAAGATGAGAACAAGTTTGTTAATAAATAATAACTTTGGGTAATGGAAGGGTTCATTGGACGGGGAATTCTGACTGTCACTGGAAAAGGAGGGTTAAGTCGAAACGGGCGGGAAATTAAGCCTTGTAGCCAATTACCTACTGACCACTCAAAAAGAGCTTGCTACAAGGGTTCTTTAGGGGGCTACCATTTGATTTTTAGGGGGGGGTGGCAAGGAAGGAATTTGAAAAAAAAATCCAGGATCAGAACTTTGGCGAAAAAAAATATCAGGACAGGAGGAAACTGAAAAAAATAACCAGGACGACATATATGAAGCAGAATTTCTGGCTTGGACCAAAAAAATAACAGGATTACTTCGAGGCAGAAAAAAATTGTCAGGCTCAAAAATTTCGTAAAAAAAAAATCCAGGAACAGATGTTCCTTCCTTGCCCCCCCCCTATACAAATCAAATGGTTGCTCCCCGAGGGAACCCTGGGATATAGAAATAGGACCTATCCGTGGTTGTGCGGGATTAATAAATACACAACCCATCTATTGCCATCACTTGGCGTCCGTCGTCCGTCCGTCCGTCGTAAACTTTTTCAAAAATATTCTCCTCTGAAACCGCTAGGCAATTTTTTACCAAACTTGGCCTGAATTATCACCAGGGTATCTAGATTCAAAATTGTGTTCAATTAGTCCAAACAACATGGCTGTCGTTACTAAAAATAGCACATAGGAGTTAAAATTGCTGTTTTTAGCAAATAACTCAAAAATCATAACAGATATCAAAAATCTGACGGAGTAAAAGTAATCAGCATGACAAGATCTACCTGCCTTGTGTTTTGAAGAAAATCCAAAGACCCGTCTCAGAGTTATTGCCCTTTTTCCGTGAAAATTTCAAAATTTTGATATTCTTTATTTTTTATCATAAAAGTTATAACAGATAGAGGTCAACTTTACATTGCAAAAATGTTCAGCATATCAAGATCTACATACCTTGAAGAAAATCTGACTACCCATATAGGAGTTATTGCCCTTTATTGGTCAAATTTCAGAAATTTGATACTTTTTGTCATCAATTTTAAAGTTATTCTTTTCTTAAGCCACAGGGCCAATTGTTACCAAACTTATCTGAATTATCACCAGGGTAAGCAGTTTCAAAATTGTGTTCGATTAGTCCGAAAACCAAGCAACATGGCTGCTGTTACTAAAAATAGAACAAAGGGGTAAATTGCATTTTTTCAAATAACTCGAAAACCGTTACAGATATAAAAAATCTGAATGGAGTGAAAATAATCAGCATGTCAAGATCTACCAGACCTGCAATTTTACAGAAAATTTGAAAACTCCTGTTGGAGTTATTGCCCTTTTTTCTTAAATATTCTAAATTTTAATATATTTTATTTTGTATTTCAAAAAGTGTAACAGATAGAATTCAAGTGTAAAGTGCAAAAAGGTTCAGCATATCAAGATCTACCCACCCTGAAAATTTGAAAAAAATTACAAAACTTTTATAGAAGTTGTTGCCCTTTTTCACGGAATTTTCAAATTTTCATATTTTGTTGCCTTTTATTTCCCTAACAAGAGAAGATGAAGGTAAAGTGTAAATTGATAAAATGTTTGCCATGCAGGGGTGACTTCAAAACTGGTGAATAAAATTGTTGGTTGACCGCCATTTTCAAAATGGCTGTCAAAAAGGCGGGAAAATTCAACATTGTCCGAATTTAATAACATTTGGTTTCCAAATAGATATTGATGTTAGAAATTCAAAACCGTAGCTGAAATCTGTTGATTGACCGACATTTTCAAAATGGCCGACAAAAAGGACGGGAAAACTCAACATTGGCCGATTTCAATGAAATTTGGTTTCAAAATAGATAATGATGTTTCGAATTCAAAACCAATATTGAAAATTGTTTGTTGACCGCCATTTTCAAAATGGCTTCCAAAAAAGGTGGGAAAATTCAACATTGTCCGATTTCAATGAAATTTGATTTTCAAGTTGATATTGATGTTGCAACTTCAAAACAGATGCTGAAAATTGTTTGTTGACCGCCATTTCCAAAATGGCCACCAAAAAAGGCATGACAAGTTAACATTGTCCAATTTCAATGGAATTTGGTTTCCAAATAGATATTGATATTGTGAATTCAAAACTGATGTTAAAAATTGTTTGTTGACCGCTGCAAAAAAAAAGGCAGGAAAATTCAACATTGTCAAATTTCAATGAAATTTGGTGTCCAGGTGGATATTGTTGCACTACTTCAAAAGTGGTGTTGAAAATTGTTTGTTGACGTATGGCCGCAAAAATGGCGGGAAAATTCAACATTGTTTGATTTCAATGAAATTTGGTTTCTAAATAGATATTGATGTGGTAACATAAAAATATGGTTGTAGAAAATTGTTGTTGACCGCCATTTACAAAATCATGTCTAAAGTTGAAAATGGTCTAGCGAGTACGTTTTTGTCAAAAAAGCCCAACAAAGAAATACAGTAAAACACTATCAGACTTTAAATACAGTTCAAGATATTGGTGGTGTTTGAGCTACAAAAGTTTGAGAGACTTAAGTTCAACTGTATAACTTACAGTGTTAGCTTTATTGTGGCAACTGAAAGCCAGGTGAGCGATACAGGCTCCTGGGAGCCTCTAGTTTGAGTGGTCCGCAGGTGATCGACTACAAGGCTAAATTCCCCGCCCCTTCCGATTTCAGCCTACTTCTCCAGTGGCAGTCAGAATTTCCCGTCCCATGACCCTTACCATACCTCAAAGAGATTATTTATTAACAAACTTGTTCTCGTCTTGATATAGCTGAAATATTGCTCAGTAGACGTTAAACAATATTCAATCAATCAATCTCTGTCCATATATAAAACCACATCAACATTGTAGCGATATTGTTTAGTTTGTTGTGAAGAACCTTAAAAGAGAAATTTTGGCCATATCACTGATTGTAACCTGAAGATATATTTAACGTTTCCTCCTGATTTATTACTGTATTTCTTGCAGCTTAAAAAATACAAACTAATATTCTATGTTTATTTTATTGTCATTATTTTTGTTTTATCCCTTATAAATACTGAGGCTTCATTCCGTTTATTGCACTTTGTGGATGTCCAAGGTTGATACTGAATTTGGCCTCCTATTTCGAAGTTTTTGGTAATGAGTACTTCGTTTCTTTGGATTATAGCTTTCCATATTGTTTGATCTTAATGCTTCTGATAAGAGGTTACTCCTTGATCACGTGTTAGGATGTTTTTATACGTAGTTATGTGAGAATCTTGTTGCAATATATTACATATAGCGGTATTGTTATACATGTTACATGTATAATTTGCACCTGACATGTTATCTCTGTTCATTAAGACCCACCATAAATAAAAGATGTTTCGTTTCCTTCATGGGCCTTAGCCGACTTTGTTCTTCCGAGAATTTTTTGTAGACTTCGGGTCCGAATTCAGTGTTATGCTAATAATTCCATTAATACGCATTTATAAATGTAAATGCGAATAAGACGTCTAAATAATGGGCCTTTGATGAAGTTGAACTGATAATCACTTGAGGAAACAGCATAGAAAATGAGCTGTGACGAAAATCGTGAACAATATAAAGGAAAATATATAGAAAAAGAAACTTGAGTTTGCCGATTACGAAAGAAGTTTGAGCGAAAAGAAACTACCGGCAAAATCGCCATCACCACAAGTCAACAATCTTTCGCCAAGGTATGTTTCAGAATAGAAATGGTACTGCCATTTCAGATCAAAAATGTACAGACAATCCACTTTGTGGACAGGTAAAAAACGTAAGGAGTTCAATGAAAAAAAAAAAAACAGATGATGCTCCAGCATTGTAAGAAGTTGTGCCGCTTCAGGGTAGCTGAAGAATTTAAAGAAAGTGCGATAAAATTAAATACACGAAATGGTTGAGCGGTTAGTAAAGAAAATACAATAATGTTTGTGCTCCCGGTCAAGTCAGACCAAGCGAAGAAAAGGTACTTTTTCTCCACTGTTTACGTTTTTCTTAACTTTTGCCTTTAGACATACATCGACTTCGAAAGGGTAAAATTTTTGCCAAGTTCATCAACCCGTTCAGTTTCCGTTGCTGTAAAATATGGCAAATATGATGCTTTTCCAACAAAACCTGACAACATTTTTATGAAGCTTCCTGGAACATGGCTCCTATCAAGTACATAATTATATACCGCAACAAACATTTATCCCGCAGACTGGTTGCATTTTCGCCTATAAAACGCTGTGCTAATGTTCATGCAAACACCGGCACAAGGCAGATAACACAATGATAACAAAGAGGTTAATCATAGCGAATCGAGCACTCTTTCAAAGCCAAAGATGTGATCGCCATTTTTTGACTGAGATTAAGGGGGTAGACCTGGGGAAGCCTAAAATTTTCCACTCGTTTAATTTTCTTAATATTTTCAGTATTGAAACTACACATGTTCATGTCAACTTTCAGCAATTTTCAACAATTTTTACCATCCTGTTTTATGTCTAGTGGTCATCAAAGATACCCTGTTTCCTAATATTATTTGGTACGTTCAGGACTTGATTGTGGTGTATAAAATTGGCTCTAATAAATTTGTATTTGATTTAAGATTATTTCAAATGCAAACTTCTGTAGTTTAGACAGGTGTGAAAGTAAGCATGAATAATAATAGTAATTTTAACTAGTTTGAACTGAAATACATGGGTGTTCTGAATAGTATATGCTAAAATTTTACTCTATTTTGATCACTATTAAATACTTCTTGTTAAAAATTCTGTCGTTTAATTTTCACCCAAAACTGAGAATAGAAAGAAAACTAGTATATGTAAGATATATTAAAATCTAAGAAAAATTCTACCGTCCCATTTTTTCTTAATATAGGATTAAGTGGGTAAAAATCAATAAAATTGTTGAATCTGTGCTAAAAATTACCTCCCTTGAAAGAAATCCGACTTTTACATATTTTCATTATCTTTGGACAGCACTGCAAAAATGTAGAGTAAAATGCACTCATTATGAATAACTGGATGTTGGATTTTTGTTTTCATGACAAAATTAATATTTATTTGCTGTGTGGAAAAATTTTTACAATTTTAAAATTTTAATAATACCTATCGTAATGATTCTATTTGTTTGTGTAAGTGATAAAAAAGTGAAAAACAGAGTTATCTCCTCCTACCCCAGGTCTACCCCCTTAAGTTCTATATGCAGGTAAATTAAAACACATCTTTTGTTAAATTACTAGTATTCTGATATGATTAGATCATCAATTTTGTATTATAACGGGCAACGGATGACAGTGATTGTAAGAGCGCTTTGCAAGTTTAATAAATATTTGTTAACACATCCCGCATCCATGACCAGAAAAGACATGGATGTAGCGTTGTTCGACAACAGGCAAAGAGTTCCACTCAGACCAGTGCTAGTGGCCGGCTCGAATTTACTATAAGGTATGAGCAAAAGCCAATTGTTGGAGGCCTCAAGGTTACTTCAAGATGAAGAACAACAATAAAAGCATTGTTCTTTTGCTTGTTCATACCAATAGTTTGTTTATAGATTTTGTCTCATGGGTATTTACTCAATATCCCTTGTTCACCATTAACAACTGGAGGTATTGTATCTCCTGTATTGTTGATGCCGTTAAAAGATTCGCCGTGCAAGAGATGTATGCTTTCTGTATATTTCAGTTATGGTGTACTTTTAGTTGAAAGAATTTTTCATATGGATATACTATCATGCTTTCAAATTTTGGTATTATTTTTGTGATTTCAAAATGTCA